>BMAW01092953.1:62614-85399 GCA_019974015.1 Nephila pilipes
TCCAGATCTGGCCCCCAGCGACTATTTCCTGTTCTCAGATCTCAAAAGAATGCTCGCTGGGAAGAAATGTTCGTTGAATGAAGAGGTGATCGCCGAAACTCAGGCCTATTTTGAAGCAAAGGTCAAATCGTACTACAAAAATTGTATCGAAAAGTTGGAGGGTCGCTATAATCAGTTTATCACCCGTGAAGGGAATTATGTTGAATGCAAAAAACTAACTTTGCCAAAAAAAATGTGTTTTACTATGGTAGGCCGGAGACTTTTCAATTGACCTGTTATGTTGCTAAACTTTGAAATTCACTTTCAAGGTATTTTTGTAATTTGCATATCTTATTAATATCAATTTCGGAAACACGTTGACTACTTTTGAAAAAATGAAAATTAAAGATACGCTTTGCGCAGAAGTATAATTAAATTAATAGCGAACGCAGAATCAATTTTGAATTCTTCGGTGGAAGATACTGATTTTGATGAAATGCTTAAATTCTTGAGACAAATAAATAAAAAAGAAAATGTACGAACATTGTGAATTTGTGAATTCTGAAATAGAACCGATCCCACTGTATTTGAAAGTGAATTAAAAAAAACGAGGAATATTCTGATAACATAACAAGCATAAAATATCAAATAAAAAAAACGGATTCAAAAGGCAAATATTCTTGACAAATAAAAAAAAGGAGAAAGAACAGACCATCACAGTCTGCATGTTTAAAATTACCCAAGTTATAAATTAAACCTTTTTATGATGATTCCAATTTGTTTTGGAATTTTTTAATAGTTTCAGTAGTGCTATACATGAAAACCCTTCTTTGTCAAAAATTGAATCATTTATGTATTTGAAATCTTTAATATCATGGCAAGCCTCTAATGTGGTTTTAGGATTTTCCTTAACCGAAGAAAATTATGAACATTTTTCGTAATTGCTGCGGGATCGTTATGGCAAAAAATAAAATATTATTGCATATCACATGAATAAATTATTAAGTTTAGATATTCTAACAAGTTCATTTAATTTGAAAGTTTAAGAAAATTATTTGATGCTTGTGAAATGAATATTAGAAACTTGAATATTTTGAGTGTAACTTCTGACTCTTTTTAGCATCTTTTAAATTCTATTCTTCTAAAATTACTGGCAACAAATTTAGTGCTTGATTTTCATTGAAAAAAAGATCTTACCTAAAGCAATATAACAGAATTGATATCATTTCTAAAAAAAGAGGTCGAATGTAGAGAAAGTGCGTTAAATGTATTTGGAAAGAATTTCAATGACGAATCTAACGTCAACAGGAAACACAGCACTTTCAACTAAGCAATTGCATCCACATGGCAGACATAATAGTCCTTGGACTTCTGCTTTGAACATAACAACATCTAAATTTTGTATATTTTCTTAAAAATGCCAGCTTTTGGATCATAATGTAAAAATGTATCTGATTATAAAAAAACGTGCTGAATTAAAAAAAAAAAAAAAAAGGTAGATGTTTAGATATTTTACATTTCATTTATCCAAAGATTGTAAAATTAAAGTTAATTGTGGGAAACGTATGAGTACTTCATACATACTTTCTGCCCAATAGAACAAAAAACCCAATTTACAATCCAAGCATCAAGAGAATGAAATAGTTGTAAGCACGTCGTATTCATAATATTCTAATTCAACTATTTTACAAACTAGCAATGTTCTAGCGTCATCTTAAAATAAAACTGCGAGTGTAAGAATACTGTTGGATTCGGAAAGTGAAAGAACATCTGTACTACGAGAAGTAGCGGAAGCACTTAATTTAAACCGATAGATAAGGAAAAACTATTACTCTATTCATTTGGAAAAAGGCTCTAATAAATATGAAGAATAAAGAAAAAAAACTTCTAGTTTACATTAAGTTCTGAATTCAAGAGGAGGCAGGAGTCTCCCGAAGTCAAATATCGTAAAGTTGTAGCCAAATAACCACCAAGTTAGAGTTAAAAAGAAAACCAAAATCAATGTCAACTTGAAAAAAACGCTTAAATTTGGGTAATTTTAATAAAAACCTATGTTACACTTTACCCTCTAATCATGAAAGTTTTTCTTACTTCTGATATTTTATATTTTGATTCATATTTGTATATACGAATTGAAATTTAAACTAAAACATTTGCAAAATTCGCAATCAGTTCTACTACAAAAGAGTTTTCGAGTAAAACTGAAACTACTGTTTCTTAAAAAAATACAGCCCACAGTACTATTTATATTTACCTGGCAAGACTTTTGCCTTCTCTACTCACATATACTCTCCATGGCCGAATTGGTGCAGCCGTAGTTGCTCTATCCACAGCTGATCAAAGTGAAGCAAACGATCTCCTTGTTTTTTCGTAAAAAATATCAAAAATGACCTCTTCCAATTTTCTCGCCGTTTGATTCTTCATATTGACTTCCCTCAGGACCTTGAAAATAAAAGAAAGAGCATCCTGAACAATTTTCCTGATTCTCATTGCAGCAAAACAATAAGGATGTCACTGTTATTAGTTCAAAAGGAATTAAATTAGGATGTTAATAGGTTAGTATATTTTACTAACGTCAAAAACAGAATTATCTCTTTCCGGGATCCAATATCCCCATAATTCTGTTCTTCCACTTTCATCAAACTCGGAAATTGTCAAGCAGAACTTAGTGTAATTTTCAGTTTAGGCTAATTTCAAATCGAAAAATCGTATATGAGGCAGAAACGACATTTTTTTACGGAGAAATTATTATTCAGTCATTAATGTAGCATAATTATTATTAAGTTAATTCATGCAATAATATCAAAATTTAATTCCCTTTGATCCATTCTTAGCTATTTTGTCTCGCCGTGATAAAAATTGTGAAAGTTATGTAGGAAGTATTTTTTTTGCGAATGTACGAGTATTATAAACAACAACAAAAAAAAAAAAAAACAATATATATATGTTGGATTTTTCATCTAATTATTAAGCAATTAATTTTTTTTTCAATCTACTGTAAAACCAGTTCCTCCGATACTCAATAGATGTCGCTACGAATCAGAGTCATGTAATAAGCTCATGCAGCGCCACCTATCCCAGAACAAAACTAAGTGACGCTCGTTCTCGCTCTCTCTTGCCGCCACTTTTTCCGCTTCGCTTCTCCTTCGCTACCTGCATCGGAAGTAAACTTCAACGCCCGAGCGCGTTCCATCGCCCATCGCCAATATGGGTTAAATGAGGCAGCCATCTATCTTTATCTGACGAACCGGTCAACTTACTTTTCATATCCTATCCGTCTCTGAAGAACTGTTTACTACCTGTATATATGTCATAGTGTAAATACTTTTCTCTCTTAATCATCTCTTCTAATAATCAAGTAAAGCTATTGCAAGCTTCATCCTTGAATATCATCAACAACATTACATGGAATCCGAAACTACCCCCTAGATAACCAGCCCTTTGCGTAAGAGCAAACCATCGTAGATTCGGGATGAACAATCTCCATCACCCCAATATCTACATATATTTGTACATAAACACATACACACACACACACACACATATATATATATATAAGTTCAGTAATGCTCATCATAGCTGGACTAAAGTTAATTATTGTTAATTACTCACAAAAGGAATTTATGATTCTAATTTGTTAATTGGATGAAATGATTCCCACGGTTAATAATTTATTAATTAGAATAGTTTATTAATTAACATACTGGACATAACTAATTCTAAGACTGATTAACAGAAATTTGGCATCATGGAGGTCATTTCCCCGTAAAAGATTTCATAAAAGTTAACCTAAATTGAAATCTGATCTCGAAACCTAATTTTCAAACATTCTAAGCTTCTGCTTTGAAGATTCTGATATATTCGGAATACAAAATTAAACTTGTTAAAGTTTACTGAATATCTCAAACATTGCATGGCATAAAAGTTTATTATTTAACAAGATTTACTTTCATCAATCATATTTATTTGCACAACTGAGAATAATAAAATAAGTTGGGAAGCAACTATAATTCTGAAACACATATGACTTTATGCGGCAACAATAAAAAAAAGTGATTCTAACGTATGGATTATCTTCCTCTTGAGTAATTACAAATTTTATTTTGAAAACAATTCCCCATATTCTGCAATTACGACAAACTTTTTAGTTAGATTAATTGGGGCCACACTTCTTTAAAAGTAATTCTCATTACTATTTACACTAATTTTCTTTGTTAATCAAAGTTATTTTTCAAATAACTGAGTTTTTTGTTGTTGTGATTACAGAAACTGATAACTCTGAATTATTGAGAAATATATTTTTAAAATAGCATTAGTGAAAAGTATAACAGAACATCAAATGATTTTCAATGTGATACGCAATGAAATATTTATATCACTTATACTTGCTCGAGACAATTTATGCGGAAGGAAATGACATAATCTGTATTAAATTATCGTTGGATAAACAGGAAAAAATTCTAATTTCCGTATTAAACAATTAAATGAGTTTTGAATAAAAAATTGTTACCAATACTGTCAATTTTTCTCACAGAAAAATGTGAAAATTATTCTAACATTTCGACAATAATACTTATTATCCCTCAAATATTCGATCGTTTTTATATACACATAAGAGTTTAGCTTTCTGAAAAATATAAAACAATTGTTTCTGTCTCAAAAAATTTAATATTTTCTTTTTTTCATTTGGAAACTATATAAGCAATCTTAATTTTTTTGAAATGAGAAATTTTAAAATCTCTACTTTTTCCAATATTCAAGTAACGAACTTTCAAAATGGAACTGCCAATCTATAAAATAGACTTATTATGTATAATTAGCAAATAAATTTCATAAAAATATTATTATTTATATGTAGACGACCTTCATATTGTCATCGCAACAATGTTCTCAATCAGAATGCTGAAAAGAAAACTGAATAATACGTCCTCGATTACGATAAGTTTCTACAAATTTATCACTGGCGTGTACAATTATATGTCAATATGACAATAACACAAATCTTAAGATTCCCAATGTAAGAGATTTTGTCATTTACTAGCGCCCAACAGAAGCACATGTTTTGTTAAACCTCTCAGAGGGGTTCAACGATATCTTTAAACACCCTACACGCACTTTCACGTCCCATTTTCTCTCAACAGATGGAGCCTCAGCAGACCAGTTGTTCAAGAAACGAACTTTGCGATATACGAGTAGAGATATAGATTCGGGTCCTATTTTAGCCCGAAACTGCTGGGTATGGGGCTGAAGCATGATAAAAAAAGAAACCAAAACCTTTAAGATGTGGAGTATAAGAGAATGAGATACCGAGAATCGTTATCACAATTTTCGAGTAGTCTTAGAGCACCGCTTATCCAAAATGACCACGCAAGGAAAAAGTAATTATGAAAAGCTATATTACATAAACTGCTGTTTGTAGAAAATGCAACACCATGAAGGAATCATCAGAATCAAATGAAATTCGCAGCAAATGTCAATTATAGGATATTATGCAAATTAATAAAGTTTCAGAGCCATCGCGCGTGCGCGGCGCGCGCAGCGCCCTCTGAATTGATGCTGAAAGCGTATAAATAAAGTGCTGTAGCGGGACGTTGAAAAAAGTCTATGATTATTTGTTAGTGGCAAACGTTTAGTGAGACCTGAGTATGCCTCCACGACGGAAGAATAAGAAGTTCAAGCAACTTACGGAGTTTGAACGAGGGAGGATAATCGGCCTTCGAGAAGGAGGATTTTCCTATCGCGCAATAGCAGCTCGTATGCAGCGGAACAGTTCCACAGTGATGCGAGTTTGGAAGCAGTGGACCGACGAGCACCGAACAACTCGAAAAACAGGCACTGGACGACAGAAGGTGACGTCAGAGCGCGATGATCGACACCTGCTCCGCATGGCGGTGAATGATCGCACAGCTTCCTCCAGGTAGCTGGCAGCACGTTGGTCTACTGCTACAGGTGTACAATTGTCGGCTTCGTCAATTCGTCGTCGTCTGCTGCGCCGTGGATTGCGTGCAAGGGTGCCTTTATACAGGATTCCCCTCACGGCGAATCATCGACGGCTGCGTCGGCAGTGGGCTCTTGAGCACAGAGACAGGCGAGCTGATTGGCACCAAGTTGTCTTTTCAGATGAATCACGCTTCAATTTGTGGACCCATGATGGCCGTGTTCGTGTTAGACGTTATGCCGGTCAACGCTGCCTTCCTGAGTGTATTATTGAACGACATAGTGGTCGAACACCCGGAGTTATGGTCTGGGGTGCGATTTCGTATCATGGACGATCCAATTTGATACGAATTGAGGGTAATCTCACTAGCAACAGGTACGTCCGTGAAGTGCTACAGCCCGAAGTCGTTCCTTTCCTTCAAGGCATCCCTGGAGCTATCTTTCAGCAGGATAATGCACGCCCACATGTTGCGCGGACTGTTCGAGACTTCTGTTCAGCACAACGCATGCAACTTCTTCCTTGGCCTGCTTATTCACCGGATATGTCGCCTATTGAGCACGTGTGGGATATGGTTGGTCGGCGTCTCGCTCGTGATCCGCGTCCTGCAGTTTCCAAAGACGAACTTTGGTTGCGCATACAAGCGATATGGAATTCTCTTCCTCAAGCAGATATTCAACATCTGTTTGACTCCATGCCACGTCGTATAGCAGCACTTATTGCAGCGCATGGTGGCTGCACCAAATACTGATTTCGGACGCTTAATTTGTTTCTTTTGTTTTGAAAATTTCATCATTTATTTGTATCAGTACAAGTCGTTTCTGCATTAAATTTCATTTGATTCTGATGATTCTTTCATGGTGTTGCATTTTCTACAAACAGCAGTATATATGATGAGAATATATAGCTACTTACAAGGTTGAAAAGGACTCCATTGGGCTTTAAGGACTTTTGAAGTTTGACATCATTCCACATTTACTGCAATCGCTGTCGGGGATAAATTGTAGTGTACATTGATATGTAAAAGAATGTTAAATATGAAAATATGTACCGAACCGAAGATAATGTATTAGTAAAGACTTAGAAGTAGATGCTTTTGTCGATTAGAGTTACAAAAATAAAAAAAGACTGACACTATACTCTTTAGGTAGCAAGGCATGTACACCCTATATGGAATTTTTTGGTAATTTAACGTTCCTTTCACGTCTTTATTTTTCTTCGAATGGGGATCTTATTTCTGTTTTAAGAGTACTTAATAAGTCACATAAATTAATAATATTTTTGAAAGGTTAAACACGTCTGTATTTGAATAATCCATATAAACTTATTTTATCCAATAGCTTCGATATTAGTAACAGTAGGTGACAATTGATATTGCGATAACCGACAGCAATATTTATATTAAGAAGTTATTTCATCAAATGATGATTATGTAATTTATAATGATAGGCAATTTGCCAAAGAAAATAATATTCGTGTGAAAAAATTGAGTGATATTTTTTTGTTATTAATAAACATTGCCTATCAAATATCAGAATCTGTCCATTATTTTTATACTCATTATCAACAACATAGAATGCTATTGAACTATTTGCTTATGGTTTTTCAAAAAGGCCAAGGGATTATATCTCAAGACAAAACATAGTTTTCAAAATGTAACGCAAAATTTCAACTCACGCTTCGGCTACTGAACAGCTTTCAATAGATCGTATACAGCTCTGATCATTTCCACTTTTAATTTCAAATGCGATCATAAATGAAGAAAAGAGGACCAAAAATGCTTAGATTGGAAATGTGAGGGGAACTGCGCTTGAGGTTTTCCAGTATGTATTCCTTCCTCCAGAGACAAGTGAAAAGTTCATCCATGAATTCCGAAGAATTCTCACTACAAAGGTTGCTGGTGACACTAGAGGGGCATAAAAAGAAGTGCATAATATCTTTCAAGTACACCAATCACCGCATTAAAGAAATGAATCCTGTATGAGTTCTAGAAGATACTGTTTTGAATAAGGTTCGTGATTTATTCTTACCTTTTCATTTCCGTAAAATTACTTCCCCGATGAATCTTATTATTTAAATAACGATTGATTAAATGAAATGAACGCATTGAATCTTAATTAATTATAATATAATTTAAGTAATTAAACTCTTTAACACTCACTCTTCGCAACAGAGTATCTGGGAAGTAGTCGCGACTTTTCTCGTTGGTGCAGAGTGAGTGCCTACTGGAAGGTTTATATACATATGGGTGAATTTTACTTGAAAAGTTTTATTCTGATGTCATATCTTAACATAGGGGTGAATTTTACTTGAAAAGTTTTATTCTGATGTCATATCTTAACATATGAGTGAATTTTATTTGAAAAGTTTTATTCTGATGTCATATCTTAATATAATCTGTTCTCATACTTTTTTGATTTATTAACAAGGCTTTGTTTTGCATTTTTTCAAACGAATCAAGATTATTGTGAAACCTTAAATATTACCAATCTAAAAAGTAAGTACACACTGCCTTGCATTAATTTTTTTTGTCATTGCTACAAAAGAGCACAAGTCCTCTAAAAATTAAGACTTTAAAACTATATTTTAAAATCACGAAAATAATTTTTTAAATACATAAAGATTGAAAAAAATAGTTTCATTTTCGCGTTTAAATATATTATTTTGTATTTCAAAAAACATTTTTTTCTGAGCCATTAGCATAGCTAAGTTTAAGAGGTCTCCGGAACTTTAACTTCAAAATTTTCAATATTTTGAAAAATATTTATGGTTCTTTTTTGTTACTTCTCATAATTTTTCTCAAAACAGAATATTTGAACTTATGCGTGGGATTTCTCTGAAAATATTAACTATATTAGTTTGAAAATTTTCATATATGAATCTTTAATAATGAATATAAACACTTGATACACATGTTCAAAATGAATTTTTACTATACCAAGTTTGTATATTCATTATTAACAGAAAAAATATAGGAACTTTTACAGGAATTTTTCTTACAATTTCACAATAATTAAATAACTGTATTAAGAAAATTCTCTAAATTTTTAAGAAAAGTATATATGTCTCGTGAGATTGGGTTGTTCGAGATTTTCTCTTCACTAACCTCGGGAGTACTTTTTGATAGTTTAAATTTCATAATACGAAAACTGCTTGCCAAGCAAAAGAAAACTTCATTTGTTAAAGTAGATGAATATAAGAATTATGAATTGAATGAGAGATAGTGAAATAGAATTGAAAAAGGGAAATAGAGGGTAAAGACAGCTGAAAAATATTTATAAATTGGATTGATTCATCCTAATTAATTACTTGGATTGAAACGATTCCGAATTAAATTAATAAGATTCGAGTTTACTCTAATCGCGACTGCTTGCTCTAGTTCGAGTGAAACCTAAAATTTTATCATAAGAGAGATACATTAAGATAAAAGGAATTCGAAGGAGAACGACCTTTGGTAGTTAATAAAGAGTTTTTGTCCTGCTCTTACGTATCTTCAGTTGAAGTTTGTAATTATTGATTACTTAATTAGGCTTCAAGATAAATGTACAGTTAAATAATAAAGGGAAGACGTCCCAAACTTCAACACTGAACACTTTTCTACAGAAAAACATTACTTAAGTAAATTTTGATTAATATTGAACTTTAGAATCTTGCGCGCATAGTAAATCATTCATTCGCATAATATCGAAAAAAATGCCTATTTATATTTCTTTATAACTTTTTCTTTAAAAGTGTCAAGTTTCAGCGTCATATCATTAGTGAAGTGTATTTGTTTCAGTTATGGTGCTTTTTCGAGGACAATAAATAAAAGAAGCCTCAGACTTCTTAAAAAGAGAGAGAAGCTCATAGAAATTTAATCAAATAAATGCATCCTTTTGAATCTAGCTTTCTAACTGTTAAACTCTGATTAACTGAAGAAATTCTTATAATTAAATTCTGAATGTATGACAAAATAAAACTACAAACAAATAGGGGAAATAACTTACTTTCATGGTTATTTTTCCTGCGTCGTTTGACTGTCGTTCAAAATCACGAGGTGGATCGCTCACGTGTTGCATCTGAGTACGACTTTAAGTAGCGATTAGTCATAAGAAAGTTCTTTTTTAACACTTCAGTTGGAGCTTTTATTTTCAAACAATATGACGCCGAATGAGGTGTTTCAAGAACGATTCCATTCCTAAGAGATGAAAAAAAAAAATGGAAATGATTTCTTGTGTTTATTTAAACAATTGAAATGTGTAAATAATTCAACAAAAGTGAAATTTGGATAATCATCCATAATTAGACAGTAATTTTGAACCATGTGAACACATTTTACATCCATATTTATTTATTGTGTTCATACTCACTTTACATATAATTTACTAGGTATTTAATGCATAATACTTTAATTTCCCTCTCTCTCTAAAATAGGTTAGAGAGAGAAATTAAAGTTATGCAATTAATTTAATCTCTTTGAATATCCTTACGTAGAAATTAAAAGTTGCTTGGCGAAAATTCATAAGGCCTTGGAAAAATTGTTTTCATTATATCATTGGAAAATGAATAGTTTATGAGTTCTGAATATTGTTAATTAACTCTTAGAAATTAAAGAAATTTTTTTTAAAAAAAAAATTGGGTTTTGCTGTAAAAGAGCTGTTATTGAAATATATTTACTCAGAATAATAGATAAGACATTATGCATTCAAACACAATGAATGAATGAAAAATATTTTTTTCATTCAAAAATATTTCAATGAAATATTTTTGAATGAATGAAATGAATGAAATTCATTGAATGAAATTTGAAGAATGAATGAAATTCAAAAATATTTTTTTATTACAAGCGTGAAATTTAATTTCTTGTAAATTTCGTAAATAATTTCGGTAGCTAAATGCTATTTAATAAACAAATCATATTATAATAATGTTCAAAAATGTCAGAATGATTTTAGAATTTAAAAGAGTTGCTTATAGTTTATTCTTTTTCTAAAATCCATTGATACAGAATTTGTGTGAAGATTAAAAGGAAAAATAATGAATAATACGTAATCAAAATTCAATGTGAATATAGTTATGAAAAATTAAGAGTACAAATCATTAGAATAATAACAAATATTCTGGCATTTTACTCTTATTGAAGGATTTGGAAGGGAAAAAAATTACCAGTTTCAATCCACAGACGCGTCTGAAAGGAATGGGAAAATTTTTGTCAAGTTTATATAGGAAACGTAATTATTTCTGTTTATAGTTCTCTTACATTGCAACCAAGTTTGGTTTACTTGCTTAACTTTTGGATACAATCATATTTGGAATTCATCGTCTGTTGGCTGCCCGTGTTGCAATGAACAGCAACAATAAGTAAAATGAAAATCAAAACAATTAAAGGATCTGTAATAATATTTTGCTCTTGCTAAACTGGATGTAAAGCGTTATTAAATGAGTCTAAATTTTTCATTACCTTATGATATTAAATGTCTACGCAGTAGAACAAAAGAGAAATGAATATTAAAACTGTTTCAGAAATTTCTCTTTTTCTAAGTATCGAAGGGTACTGTCTCAGAAAATAATAGCATTTAATAAGATAAATGCTGCAGTGATACATCACAATCGATTGATATAATGTTTATTGGAGAAAGTCTGGGGTAACGGACATCTTCTTTTTAAAACATTTATGAACAACACCTAAATTCGCACCTCACTCTCCTAAGGTCCCCATAACTCCTCAGCAGATGCAATGCGCATCATTTTAATTCATGAAATAGGGGCAGTTAAGAAGTAATTAATAAGAAAAATGAATGATTAATACTTAGCTATTTATGTAAGTTGGAGGAGTTTCTGTTATTTTGTTGTTTCGTATATCAAAAGTTACGTTATTACACGAAAGACGACAGATTCATGGAATACTAGGCTCCATCGTTGGCCACGAACTTGTGATCATAGTCATTTAGACTCCAGTATATCAAACAGCATTGGTATTTAGGGAGAATAAGAAGTAAAGTTAATTACCCATTGTATGTTACTAGAAAAATTGTATTTTTATGATAATAACTCACCTTCTTGCGCTAAACAATTCAAGCAAGCTTTCAAATTTTTGTCAGCAAGAAAAATCAGAAAGATATCCACACCTGAAATAACATGTAACCATTTTATTATGGAAAAGTTTCTAAAGAAATAAAGTCAAAATATAATTTAAGCGCATTGTAATATAATACGAAACAAAAGAGATATTCTTCATTCGTAGCACTTAAAATATGCCTATCTGCCTTTCAGCGAAGAGAAACTTTTTTTAAAAAATTTTTTTTTCTTCCTTATCTTGTTTAGAAGACAATATTTTAAGGAAAACTTTTATATATATATATATAATCTACGACATCACAACGATTCGTTATTAAAGTTATCAAAAAATTAAGAATACTAGTTGTATGATAAACTCTTGTCCTCAAAAAAGGGGAAAATCTCACAAATTCCTAACTGATTAAATTCAAATTATTCATATTAGGACAAATACACGAAATGCCAATTGTCTGTTTCTTCACTGAGTTTGCAAACACAAAAGCAACGCTGAATTCAACAGGTATTCGGAAAAATAAATGGTTGGCCCTTTGGCTAAATGACCGTCTAGGGCGCGTTACTTTGGAGCACATGTCTCGACTTAAGAATACAGAAGACCTATTTTCAGGGCTCCCAAATACGTTCCCTAAGTGTATTGGTTATTATCATAAACTGAAATTCTATTACTTATTACAGTTCTACAGAGAATCAGATTGCAACTCTCATTATATTGAAAGGGCGCATTCAAAAATGTTTTCACACCAAAGTTTGTGAGTTTCCTCTCATTTCATTGCTTCGTTTGGCACGATTTGATTTTATTTCATATAATCTGCTTCTTCCAGTGAGTGTATGCTTATTTACCGTGTATGTCATATTTCCGAATTATATTTGGGGTTATTTTATATATCGAGTAAAGGCTAACTTTTGTTGTAAGTCTAAAGTTATGATTTCATAAAATAGGTTTTTTTAATAAATAAATACAGTTTTCACTCTGTAGAGCTTGTAGATAGAATCATGGACACTTGTAGTTAACACAAATACAACTAAATGAATTAAAATAAAGTTAGTTTTATAATACATAGTGAATTAAGCTGAAATTTTCCATATGTCAGCTATTTTGAAATCATGATTATAAATGCTAATCGTATGGAATTTTCACTTTCCTCCTCACATTAGCCTATTGTGTTTATTAGAGTTAAATGAATTGTATCAGAGAGAGAGAAAAAAAAACTAAAGAATGCTTCGTTGGAATTACAATTTAAATCCATTTTTTAAAAAAACTTTTGTTTGTTTTTAATTATTCTTTTTTGAGTTTCCGAGTCTTTAAAAACTATACACTAAGAATCTCTATATGAAGCTGTCTGTAGCTTGAAGAATAATCCAAATAAAACCAGAATCGGTACATTACTATTCAAGAAGGGGAAAGATGAATGGAATTAATTATAATAATAATTAATTGTAACAATCACCAACAGATGACGCTCTTGAGTGTATAATATGTAATACAAGAACAAAGATTTATAGCATAAAACCGAATGACATTCCTTATTTTTGGAAAATATTACAAATAATGTGATTACGGTTGTGCATGGCGGCGATGCCGATCAAGTAGAAGTTCCACATGGCTATCGAGCTGGAAGACATAATCTAGGCGATACAAGACGTGTTCAAATGTGGAATGTATTGTAACAGGAATGATGTTTCTCACATGTTGTGTTATGCGATCTCTTAGATCCTTAAGGTTTGCGATACCCCACGCTACACATTAGATTTTAGACCAAAAAGCATATAATATCAGATCAAGGGATCGAGGAGTCAGATCAAGAGAGCTATTCCATACGAAAATACCGGCTTATTACTCGCTCATCTGTTAAATGTTTCCGTAAGAACTGTTATACTCCTAATCCAGTATAGGGTGAAGTTGTATAAAAAGCGTTTCATAAAAACACTGTCCTTGTAGCAGATGAAGAACTATCAATGTTTGCAAAATGTGCAGGTATCTTTGTGCAGTAACCGAACTTGTTACATCTTGTGAGGGCCATACCTCCTCAAAAATAAATAATAATGAGTGAGAATGAAACTGGCAGTAAGGCCACACTAAACCGGGAGTTTCGGAGTGTCTTTCTTGAACAACACGCGGTGGCTCCGAAGCCCATATTCTACATCTCTTCATAATGACTTTTTTATTCAAATGGAGAAGTGCTTCAACTCCCTATAGAATCTTCCATGGGGAAGGCATCATCCACATCCATTCGTGCTAAGAACACCAGACCAAAATCTATTCTCTGTTTTACCAATTGCTAATGACGACTCATTTTATATGGATAAAATTGGATTACAGTTCTCAGGATTTTTCGAGCAGTAGCATATGGAATATACAGCTCTCGAACAACTTCACGTGCATTAGCACCGGATTTCGGAGTCTTAGACGACTCCACATTTGCAGTAGCAATTTCTTCTAATTTGGGGAGAGGTTCTGGCTTCCATTTTCTTCTACATTTTATGGTACACGATCCAGTTTTCTAGATTTTTTTTATCATTCTTCTCATTGAACTCTGTGTTGAAGGAACTTTTCCTCTAAGCGCTGTTTTTACATGCCTAAATTCACGTAAAGCCGCTGCAGCGTTTGAGCTGTTAACATAGATTAGTTTTAATATCAAAGCGTGATTTGTCATAATTGTTGATCAGTCTACCTTACCCTTCTCGAATAGTAATAGTACCAATTTTGGTTTCATTCTGATTATTCCTTCAAATTATAAACAGCTCCAAATAGAGATACTTGATTTATAACCATCCAGTATATTAATTCTTCTTTCTAAAGTCGAAGACAAAATATAACTTTGCAAAAACTCTCACTGTATTTTTCTTTTGGGGATGTTTTCTGCTGCATTTAACCAACCATGTAATTGAAGAGGAAAATGAGAATTCCATGGCTCGGCTACAAGAAGATTGATTTTATTCATAAATAGCTACATTTTAAACATAACTATTTCACCGCGAAGGGACACATAAATAATGAAACTTTTCCTTTTCTACTCAGAAGAGTAGATCAAAGTGTTGTGTTCTAGAGCATCGAATTGAAATGCGCAACCCTTGTAATAAATGAATATCTTCTAGTTCAAAAGTCTTTGGATTGATAAGTGCATTTGATATGGTTGGATGAATTTTTGACTCTGCATCCTCAAAAGACATTTTGTACCAACGTCATGATATATTAGTTTTTTTTAATAAAACAATTTAAAATACAATTATGTAGTAGACAATAAGAAAAAGAACATAATAAATTTATATGAAGTGTATAAAAATAAATGTCATAAAAATTCATATATATTTGGTTGAGGATTTTTCCCAACCAAGTACTCGTTGATATGGATTATTATATGTATATATAATACAATATTATTGAGGCTATTAATATATATATATATATATATATATATATATATATATATATATATATATATATATATATATATATATAATTTCATGACAGCTTAGAAATTCAAAACGATACAAATGTATAATTTTAAATGGCTTTTTCCAAATAAGATAAAGATAAATATAATTTATTATTGGAACACAAAGGCTATTTGATCTCAAACTTCAGTTAAGTAACGATAGTGTAACGGGAGTTAGCTCCTCACCATCAAGTCTCATAAATCCACACCATCTAACATGAAGACTTTGGACCTCGAATGATTTAATAAGGTATTCAGATCCCTGTGCAGTAATCAGAACTCAGGCCCATGACTTTATGGCAACAATACTTGCTTTGACCACTAACCTATAGCGACCGTCTCATTTCAGAAAGAATGAGAGGAACGAAACATTCTTTTCGCAGATGAATACGACCAATTCTGTACAACCGGACTGTTGGTGATTTATAATCAAGAGAGATATAGGAATATGTCTTCACTTACGTTAATTTGGGGAACAGAGAGTGGTGATATTGATTGGGCTTTAATGTCCCCAAGCATCATCGTGCTTGATAAGAGTCTGAATTCTTTTTCGACGATAGAATCCTTCCAATAGATTGGCTACATATTCCTCACGTATCAAACCAATTGAAAATGTTTGACGAATTCCAAAGAAAATTAACTTTTCTGGTAATTAATATCCCCCCAGATCAATTCAATCTGATTGTAAACTCTATTCTACAGGTGTGAGAGAAAGTACGTTAGTCTGTGCTTGAAGATTCTGTGTTTCATAAAAATACTTTCGAGGGAAAGCATCCCTTTTAATGCAACTCAATTTTTATCAGAGTAATCACATGTTTGTGTCAATTTTTATAATTTGCAGGATTTATGCCGTTAACCAACAAAAGAATAATTCGTTGCTCCCTTAACAGTCCTCTTTTCTCATTCAATTTCAATATTCATCAATCATACGATAATTGTAAATAAGATAGTTGAAACATAGATGGTGAATAATTAATAATGAACTCACACGTAAAATTTAATGAACTATCAAAAAAAGACCAATAAATATCTTATACATACCTTAAAGGAGCCGGCGTAAATTTCCTCAATTAGAGTTTGGTAAGTGCTTGGGATAGATGTTTTATATAAAAAGCCTATAATAAACTTTAAGATATCCTAAGCATTTGCAATACATTTTTATTTATTTAGATTACTAAAACAGAAATATTTACTAAATAAAATTGTGAAGGGATTAAATTAATACAATATTTAATAGCTGTAACCAGAATTAAACATTGTATAAACTTTTAAAAATATTTTAATCTTTTATAATATATGAAGCAAGCTTCAGCTTATTTAATGAACTAAAACGAGCAAAGTTATCTTTACAAATATCACAATAAAAGTAGTTTTATTTCATGGAATGTTATTCTTTCTCATTTTAGTACTGATTATTACATATGCATACATCTTTAAAAGAATGCAATGAGGAATAAACTTAATTTTAGAAACTATAATCTCGAAAAAGGTTAGATATCATTTTATCTATTTGAACAAAATTATAACATCGTGTGCATTTTTCAAGCAATCTTTTTTTTTTTCAGTTTGTAATAAGAAAATGCTCTTTCAAAAAATTCCATATATTATAAAAGCTTTTAATAAATCCATTAAACCTTTTTTATAGTATTCCTTTATAATATTAAATACGTCATTCATATTCACTCAATATTTTGTACTCGTTATATAATAATAATATTTCTTTTCTTATTATTTTAAAATATGCATTTTTCAATTCTTGTAACGCCTGAGTATGTAACTCTGTGATTTGTTTTATATACCTACAGCAATTTCTTAGAAAAAGTAACTTTGGAAATCAATTTATATTGAATATGTTGTTTTTATACAACAAAAAAATAAATAAACAAATTTACTTGTGTATTTATTCTTCATATTGAATACAATTAATACGCATACTTTTTAATGTCTACGTTACATAATTTCTAGTGTATCCTTTAACGTTTACTTATTAAGCCAAATATTCTGATAGATTAATTATATAAATCCTAAATTTTTTGTGCATGTAAAAGTAAATTTAACGTTCTCTTATCGTACTACAAAACTTTTTACAGAATCATCATATTCCAAATATTTTCTACATGGGAAAATTTGAAAACATTTCATGAAAATATTTTTTAAGAAACATAAGAATGACTAAGCATGGAATGTAAAATATTTAGTAGATGATGCAACAATTGACACACAGAAAATGGGACAATTGAAAAATTTTCAAATCCAATTTAGTTGTAAATTTTTCTTAAATCTGTTAAAAATTACTTCCAATTAAAATACTGTTAAACTAAGTCGCTTAAATAATTAATATTTCAATACGAATATAAGACCTTACACTTGACGTTGCATTGAAATCAGCGAATGATGCTTTCTATAACAATGCGATTTAGTGATTAACACTTTACTACAAAACGACACATTAAGCAATATACTTTACTATAAAAATGTACCCAACACTAAACGCTCTACTCTACTAGTTTGTTTCACTTTATACAGTACATTTTTATAATGCTATAGTTACGATATGAATGGTAAACAGCATATTATATCAAAAAAGTGATAATATACGCAATCTACTTAAAATTTAACACAAATTTATGAGATAATCGTCTTAGACTTTTTTTATGTTCAATATTTTATATTTCATTTAAAAACAAACAGTTATACATATATTTATTATACAATATTTTTCTTTAAAATTGGCTTAAACGTACATTTAAGCTACATAAAATAACATGTTTACTAAAAAGAGATTAACACTTTATAAGCTATATTAATAAAATGAAGAATTTGGAACTTTTTGTCAGCGGTGTAACGGAAAATTTAGAACTCATGACTGAGATTTAGTAGAATGGATTAATAATATCTGATGGTGTGCACTTCGGAGCCGTTTCTTGACATTTGCCTTGAATTTTCTTTCTTTTTAAATTTAAGTTATAAAAAGAATTTTCCTTCATTGCGCAGGCGCAGTTCACTTCGAGCATATTCAGATTGAAAACAAAAAATCTCATTTTGTCGACGGAAAGATTCTGAAACACTTGAGCATGAAATTTGGTACAAAAAAAATCTGTGAATACTGATTGTGCGCACCAGGAAGCCATTTTTTTTCAAAATTCATCTTAGATTTTATAAAGTTTTATTTTAAATTTCATGAACGAAACCATGACGTCATATTGTATCTCCTTCAGACAATTCATTCGATTTAGATTCTTAAAAATTTATTTGTTCCTTCTGAAAAGTAATTACGATTCTTTAATTTTTTTTAAAAATAATTATGATTGTATTTCAGATCAATCATTATTGCAAAAGAATAGTAGTTGGAAAAGTACGAAAAACAATTATTTGAAAAATTTTATTTTTTATTTTGGCAACAGTTTTCTGTCTTGAAACGGTGGCAAGTACAAGCGTTAAATTATTATTACCTTATCAAAACTTTCAAAAATTATTAATAAACTTTGTTTGTGTTTATGTATTTTAGACTGCTTGTTTACATTTTTTTCTTCTTTAGATGGCCTTTGACATTTCTTATTAATTTTACTATTTTATTTTTACTGTCCAAATTTACTCCAAGTGATTTATTCCTGCTAAGCCTAACTTTCTCTTTTTGTTCAAATTGAAAATTTTTATTTGTCAATTTTAACAAATTGTATTGCCTGATATACTTATGCTTCCCCCCCACACACACACACACTTCTAAGCTGCCTGAGTTTCTTACACTTTCTATTACAATTCTAAACTGTTTGTTGGAATTCTCTTTGATAATTATACTTAATGTTCTCTTATATCCCTAATTTATTCTTCTTTATTAGTTCGTTATGCGTTTCGAAGCTTTTCCTTACCAAGTAATCCCATTATTTGGACCATGATCACGTTTCATGCAGTTTTGACGTTAAAAGTCATTTATCAGTAACATAAACAAGCATTTGGGGGATATTTAATTAGTTACAGCTTTATTTTAAGAAACTATTTATTTTCTATATTAAATTTAATTTAAAATTATGAAAGCTTAAAATCTCTAATAAATATACATGTTACCTTATCATTGGGTTTAAAATCATATCTTTCACTTTGCTATTATATTTTCTAAATCATTCTTTTTTGAAAGGCTAATTTGCTATTCAATTAAAATTATATTTAAAAGTTTGACTTTTTATTAAAAAAAATTTATCCTTCCATCTGGATTGTTCCATTTTTCAATCTATTGGCTTTTAATTGGACCTACATATATGTTTACAGACGCAAAAACGTGCCCAGTGACTGCTTTCGACGTCAAACAAAATAATCCAATGTAGACGGCATGTGTCTACACTAACAATAGAGTATATATCGGAGAGAAGAGCGGAAAACATTGCAATAGCTAAAGTGATGTCGAAGCAAAACAATTGATCCCGCATCGAAAAGAACCTGATCGCTAATTTCCATACCGATGGAAGCAGCGTTTCCAAAATGGCTAATTTTATCCACTGTTCACGTACCACCGTGGTAAAGGTGTTCCGTGAATGCAAATTGGCAAGATTCAAAATTAGTGACAGATCGAGTGATTTGTACTATGGACCTTTGAAGACAGAAGTGAACGAACAACCGTCAACCCAGCTGCACCAAAGGGCAACGAAAAGTGTGCCTTCAAAGCCAGTTCAGCGAGAAAATTATTAACAATTTCAAAGAAAAAATTGAATTTTTCCATTCTACATCTCTGGTTTATCCTTAACTATAAGCTTCCCGAAATATACATTAAAACCATGCTCAATTAAATCCATTTGTGAAATACTTCAGAAAAGCTTTTAAGGAAAAAAAATTAATTTTTATCTTACTCGTTATTATACTCAACAAGTGCTTGGATGAATTCAATTATATCATTAAAATAACAGCAAACTAATTATTAAAAATTAAAATGTATTTTTTTAAGAAAAATTATTATTATTATGAAATTATATATGTCTTAAGTAATTGAAAAAAATAATAAATTTTAATTTTAATGCTCCCGGTTATTTTTCCTGTATTGAAGATAAAGAAGCTATTTTAGTACCTTGTATTTTATTTTCGCAGTTATTTCTAATCCTTTGCATTGACAGATTCCATTTTTTACTGAATTGAAATATATTATGATGACAACCAACTGATCAGGGTACTAATAAGAGTTTTGCAGAAAAAATATTTATCGTTATCCAAAGTTTTAACCTTTTTTTGTGAACTATTTCTTCCTAATACTCGCCACATTTTTAATTTAGACGTGAGCAGGAAAGAAATCTTGAATTCGAGTTTTATTATCTGCTAATTAAGGAAGTTTTTTTTAAAAAAATCTATCAACATTGATAAATATTTCCTTTTTTGTAATTTTCGCTAACTTTAATCTATATTTTGTACATAAATAACAAATATCTTTATTATAATACTTCAAAGAATATTCATACTTAGTATCTAAACACAAATATGTTTAATATTGTTTATTTTTATTTGATAATTGTGAACAATTTTTTCATTACACCATTCCCCATTTCATTGATTTCTATTCAGTATTCAAAATATTTTGTCACTCTTCGTCCCATAATGCAATGCACTGATCTGTGTCATATGCACATATTAAAATGGGTCGCCAAACATTTAGGGATGTCTTATTATTAACGCGTCGCCAAACATTTAGGGATGTCTTATTATTAACGCGTCGCACAGAACCATTCAAGAAATGGAAAAATACACCCCACTTAGATATAAACCCCAATTACACAGACCAAGAGAAAATTTAATTTTATAATTCACTTTAAGCATCAATTCTCATACACGAACATCGATAACATAAACCAAAACACCCCTTCTCACCCACCTATATATACAGTTTTAACACACTTCACCATCGACCAATCACAGACCGCGCTCTCACTGCGACCAGACCGAGCAAGCAAGCAGGAATCCAATCGACTTCTGCTGCAATAACCTAAGCCTACTTCAAGCCCTTCAACTTAAAATTTGTTTCAATCATCTAGTTTCAATAATTATTGATGTCATAATAATAATATTAATTTAATCAGCAATATTTTAAAATTAAAATGTATTTTTCTAAACTTTAATTTATTTTTCAAAGCTATTGTACAGTAACATTAACTTATCTTATCAATAATAAATCCTTAACTTCTGGGCAAGTGTAAAACCAAAATTCAGTTCACCAAATATTAATAGTCATTTCACAGGGGATAGAAGCCCGAGAGGGTTAAGTTCCTCGAAATAATAGTAGTCACTATACAATAAAGCCACGGGAGGAATATTGGCAACTGATTTCGTAAATTTGACCTATGGTCAATTAACGAGCATGACATCTGAGCTGCCACCTCCCTTTTTAAGAATTTTCATGCTACGGTAATGGGAGGTCTTGGGACCTCGTCCAAATTTCACGTGCATCAACCCCGCTACACGGTGTTTTCTTTAGTGGCATCAGGACTCGATCAGACGACACGACGATAAAAAGGCCGGCTGCAAGTCCGCGACCATGACTACCAAGTTACCGCGACCAAAACATTTAGGGTAATAAAACAGCTGAATTAAAAATTGAAGGCTTAATAACATTTCCGTAAGATCAATCTCTCACACTAATGCCTAGATAAGATAATAAAGCATATTCCGATGTTGATTTCCTGTCGCTGATTTGAGTCTTAAGATGAAGTCAGCAGTTGATATTACATTCGTTTAAGAACTGCAAAATATGAAATCACTGTATTATGAAGTATTCTATGAGAAATGTCAAAAAAATTCTCAAACGTCTCATAAGCAAAAATTAACATCCAATAGAATTCTCTTATTCACCCGAGTGGAATTCATCTAGAAATAATAGTATACATGGATAATTTCTAACTTTAACTATTTAATGAAATCTTAAAGAACTTAATTTTTTTTTCAAAACTGAACTTTGATTAAAAAGAAATTTCAGTTCATCCAGTAGGATGAATGGATTTATGAAGTTGAATTACTTTTTCCGATCGAAGAGTTTTGCTACTTTATTTCTGATGACGCGGAAACGTCTTCCCAAACGGAGCCTTGGCAAAGACATACCGGTCGTATGAGGTGGGACATTTGGAAGCATTATAATATTATCCATAAAAAGCCGTTGGGAATGGGTTTTCGTTCCTTCATCCAATTTACAGCCAGTAGGGTTCAAAGACTCAGGTGGCAAATTGACTCTCAGAGCATATATTGATTCTGGTTGGATATTTTCAAAAAGGGTGGAGAAAGTAGGCTCACTCAGTTCTTTGCGTGTTAGCGATTTTGAATTTTTCCTTTTCGAAAGTAAGTTTTCGTAATCGACGATTTCGGAAGACCACTCTTCAAAGCAAATGTTCTCAAAATTGGAACTGTCATCCA
>BMAW01092953.1:85409-99071 GCA_019974015.1 Nephila pilipes
ATCCTATGGGCTTTGATTTATTATTTTCACCAAAGGAAGCAGATGCAGAACCGGACTGCTCTCCCAGTTCTTTGTACGCTTGCAGATTCGGGGTTTTCCTTTTTGAACATAAGTTTTCGTAATCGATGATTTCTGGAGACCCCTCTCCACTGCAAACGTTCTCAAAAATTGAGCTGTCCTCCACTGAATAATAGCATTCTTTTTTCTGCTCTTGGTTTCTCCTACATAATGAATTAATTTCCTCACCTCCGTGGAGAGACACTGAGCATTTCGGATTTCTCCGTTCACTGCGATCTTGGAATTTATTAGTCTTTCCTGAAAGTACTAACTTTTCCTTGTTTAGATATTCGGGATCCAACGCTCCAATCAGTATATTCTTGTAAATTGGATTATCGTCTTTTGAAGAATGCAAATACATTTGCTGTTCCATGCTTTTTAAAGCAGTGTTGAGTGATTTTCTTTTGCTCTCATTTTCTCTACTTGTAGATTTTAATTCCAACCCAGTACTCTGATGGATTGTATATTCTCCAATTATTCCTCCTTTTTCTTCTTTCACCATTCCAATGTGTGTATGGGGTTGTTCACTTTGGAGGGAATCTATTTCCTTCTCGTTAGTTCTCGCAGGCTCTAGTCGTTGCTCCGCAATAATATTTTTAAAATGTAAATTAGAGGATTTGTCTTTCAATTTTGGTTTCTGTGAGGACATATTTTATATCTAATGATGTGTCAAATTGTCTGATTTTTTTGGGTTGATGAAAATAGGAATATGTATTGTATATTTGATGTTTTTTGCTTTTATTTGCTCTTTGAACTTATTTTAATTATGAACAGTGAAATTGAGAATTTGGAAGAAAACTTATTAAAAACTTTTATTTTTTTATGTATTTAATGAAAAGGAATTTCACGTTCATGTATTAAAATATATTGTTTATGAAGTTTTAATTGAACTTTTCTGTTGAAAAATTTAGGAAAATTAAAAGTAATAAATATTTTATAATTTTGTTCAAAATAATTTGCTTTTTCTCGTTATAAATTAAACTCCCCTGATTTTAATAGAAAAGGAACAAAAAAAAAACCAATAATCTCCTCCCAAACACTCACCAACTGTTTCCTTGAGTGAACGTTCATGAGATCCTTTCCAATTACTTTAATCTGGCGTCATACACAGAAGCACTATCTTCTTTCACCTGTTAAGAACAATTTTCATTATTTTCATCCCAAATACGCTAATTTTGAAAGAGCAAACTGCGTTTGCTTAATTAGATCTTATTTTAATAGCATCGCTGTCGGTGTGCTACAATTTCGTAATTCTAAGTTAAAAATACTGATTGGATACGAAACCATTTCTTTAAAACTTTTAATTAACCTTGAATTAAATTTCAGCATTTCTTGAAGTTTCTTCCCATCTGAGACTGGAATATTTTAGAACATTTTCTTTGAATGAAATCTTATTTTAAGTTTTCTAAATCATATCATATAAATTTATTGTTAATCATTAGCTATAATTAGGAATTAAATTATATCGCGTCGTTTACCAAATGCAAAGCACGCTATTTGCTTTTTATAAATTTATTTTAATATTAGGAAGACAATTCGAAAACTAACCTCCGTTTGGGCGTGGCACTGGAAGTACGGTACGGAGGGCCCTCAATCGAATGAACAGACAATCTGTGATTCAGTAAGATTCCAGTCGGTTATTGAGAGTGTCGTAGGGCCAAGCGTTTGCTAGTTATAACGTGACTAAATGTGTGCCGCCATAGAAAATCCCGAGAAATGTGAAGAGTGATAAGATTTCTTAGGGCCAAAAAACTATCAGCAGTGGATATAAATCGTGAATTGTGTGCCGGGCCAAACATTATGAGTACAGGTGTTATGCGTCAATGGGCACGCTTTTTCAAGGACCGAAGAACAAACATCCCTGACGAATCCCGGAGTGGAAGGCCGTCAGCAGTGATAGATGATATCATTAAAAAAATCGATGAAAAAATTCGTTTTCTAGTGGATCTTACAACCTCCCAACTTTCAAAACACTTTCCAAAAATTTCTCGGACAGTTTTGTATGAGACAGTTACGGGAAAATAAGACTATCGGAAGCTCGATGGGTACCGAAAATCCTCTAGCAGATCCACAAAACCAGTCGAATGGGCGCTGTCTGAGAATTTCTTTTCCGGTATCACACGGATGGGGATGACCTTTTGAACAGAATAGTGACTGGTGACGAAACTTAGGTAGTGCATGTCAATGCGGAGACAAAACAACCGTCTATGGCATGGGGTCATACCGGTTCTCCAATCCAGCTGAGGAAAGCCAGCCCGTCAGACTTTGTCAGTGAGAAAGCTGATGGCAATGCAGTTTTGAAATGGTATATAAGGAACAAAAGTCATCGTCTTAAATCTAAAGGTGAATCATAAAAATCGCTGTGTAAACTTTGGATAGATATTCGGAACAAAATCGGTCGGCTGTACGAAGAAAAATATTTAGTTTGCATGGAATAGATTTTCTGCTTAAGCTTCTTTAAGGCTGATTTCGGCTATCGTTAAAGAATAGGACATAAATATATAACATATTTTCAGGTAGAAAAAATGGTTCAATATTAATATAAAATACTTTAGATATAACAAATACTATTTATTATTAAATAGTTTTCTTAAAATTTTGATTTTTTAAAAAAAATATACAAATTTTGGCCATTATGTAAAAGGGGTATTCAATTTCCTATTTTAAAGAATAGGAGATGAAACATTCGAATTCATTTTCTACAAGAAAAAAATTATTGATTGAAGCAGAATTGAAAAAATTAGAAATATACGCTTCTCTTTATCAAATAGCGTACCCAGTATATTTTTATCTCGTTATTAATAAATTTTGTAAGGTTTCAAATAAATTTTTATTAATTATTGATGTACTTCGGACTGTCTACAACAAATGGTGCTAGCTTGTTGTTTTTGAAGAACATATTCTTGGCAAGGAATGCTTAATTTTGGCGAAAATTTACAGTTACTTTCTGGAATAAAATTTAAGCAACTCTTGTAAATTGTGACAAATGGTAATAAAAATTTTTTAAAAAGATTTACAGAAGCGTACACAAAGCTAACGAATTAACCACTAATAAACTCTCCAGTTTGGGAATATTTTGTATGTTTATAAAAATTAATATTTTTGGGAGTAATGGTACGTTTGTGTTAGCGAAAAGGTGTTTAAAAATAAGTTTTGATTCAGTAAAGTAAAAGAAGAAATTAAGAATCTGAACTAAATTAATGTTGAACTTCCCCGAAATCAATTCAAAGATATTTAAACTTTCTTTATCCTTTAAAAAATACAACAAAATGCAAATTACTCTACCGGGAAGCATAAAGTGTGAAATTATACTTTAGTCACTTTCATACATTGAATTAATTTGTTTATTCCAACAAAGCTTATTTTTTCTATTTAACTTAATTTCTTTTTATTTATAAATATTATTTTTCAATGTGAATTACTCATCTCTCAAATTCTAAGTATTAGAGCCAAAGGAATGATTATTAATAAAATATCATTACTTAAGCTTAATTCCAAGTTATTTTACATTATGTACAATACATTGTTTTCATATTTCAATTTATATTGTAGCGTGTTGTAAAAAGCATGAGAGATAAAATTTCTGACTGCTGAAAAATATTCATTGTCTTCGTATGAAAGAAGCATAGCACAAAAACATTACATTCAATCAACTGTGATTTTCTATTTGAGAGTAAATATTGGTTGTAAAAGATTGAAAACTAATTTCCGCCTTTCGAGGCCAACATCATTTGAACATTTAAATAAGCAATTATCGTAAATATGCATTATATTTGTAAAAAGTGTAATTTCTGTCATAAATGTAATTATAATCTTTTATTAAATAAATATATCACCAAAAGATTATATAGATCACTTAGTATTAATACATTTCAATAACATCTTCTCACAATCTCTTCAAAATTGTTATACATTTTTTGTAACGAAAACTGAACTGAATCCTGTGAAAATCCTTTCCGCCTTTTTTAAAGATATAACCATATCTAAACCCAATTATTGATTTTTTAAGCTGGTAAACACAGAAAAATAAAATACCTATGATCCCTGAGTGTTTTTCTGTCTATTGCAACACTTGTTATATTTTGTTTTTCTTTATCCTCTACGGAACTTGCCTGCTCTATGTAAGTATGGACATCATGACCCCCAAGACCCCCTTGTGATCTTTTTATTTCCCATGGATTCTGCCGTCTTTGTGAACACGGATGACTCCCCCCCCTGGATACTTAATCAATCCTTCTATATTTTGAACCATCTTTCTTGTTAATCAATTTTTACTTATTTTTCATTTTTCAAAAATTTATTCACAATTACATATTAACTTAACATTTAACTCCAAATGTAGTATGGCCACATATGGCTCTTGCGGTATTAAACACTCCCAACACAACGATTTTCAACATTACTTGTTCAATTACAGATTTTAATGTACATGATTACTGTATCAAATACTGTATATGACCATAAATGATTATTCATTAACAGGAAAAAAAACTTCATATAACTTATTTTTAAGTGACTGATGTACGGAAGCAAATCGCGTAAAATTTTAATTAAATTAATCAATAATTAAGCTATGTGAATTATCATTCAGTGCAGATCTTCACACTTTATGAGCAGCAACATTTGCTTTTTTTTTTATCTTTATCAAAAATTAAAATCGGACATTATCAATTTTCTGACCAAGTCCTCGAACAAGTTTTTAGCATAATAAGCGCTAGAGTTTGAAGGCAATACATTTTACACATGTTAGCTCAAAAATATAATTGATTCAAAGAATATGTAGTGCAGCTGAAATTAACAGAACACCAATCTAACATAAAGCAGCATTAACATAACAAAATTGAACTTTTTCTTTGTTTGTTGGAGAATTTTTCCCGCAGATTATAACTAAACATGTGCATTTTTTATTTAAATTAGAAAAAAATATTAACGGAAAGAGTCTGATTCCTTTGGAACATTTGAAAGGTTAAAAATTAGTTTTCTAAAAACGCAAATGATGTCTCAAATTCAAAAAGCAAAGATATATAATTTTCAATTGTAGAAGCCTTTCCAATTTCATGATTTGTCTAAAAAGCGATGGAAAAATAAAACTGTTTTAATTCTCGCGCTTTCTTTACCTTCAGCTAACTTTTTGGATTACGTTATAATGTTATTTGATTTAAGAACTTCGCTTTATGTATATACTGTGTATTATGTAAATTACTATTGCTAAGAATGTTAATGTGTAGTGAATAGGAAAGGATGAGAAAGAAGAATTTTGACTCTTTAGAATACTGAGAGGAGATCTTAGTTTAGTATTATAAGAGTGCTCGTAATATTGGTGCTGGAAAGTTATTTGATCATTGAAAAGCTGATTTTTGGCTCAGACTCTGTTTATAAGTAATATTCCCGATCAATTTTGTTGCTATTAAGATAAGTTGAAATTTCAATTATATTTTTAGATTCCGGTTAGGAGTTCGTAATCTATCCTCCTACACAGTATTAATATTTGTCAATCTGTAATACAAATAAAACTATTTCAATTTTTCTAAACTAATTTTTTCTTGGATGAACGTTCATTGAGTTCTGATGACTCAGATCCTAAGCACTGATGCCGAAGATGTCACAAATGCGTCCACCATTACCCGCCCTGGATTCGAGTTGGAATGACAAATCAGGCGATTCAATTTTTCCGGCTGTCTTAGCAAAAATAAGTAACACGAAGGAAGGTTCATGTAACTACAAAATAGTAAGTATATCGGCTGCATGTTTTGGAGAAACGAAATATGTAATTTGTTGAATATATTTTTCCATAATTAATTAAATTCTCCCATAATTATTGATCGTTGTAGCCGAAAGTTTTTTTTATTGAGGAATGGATTCGAGTCATGATTTTATTAAAAACCACGATTTAGGGGAGTTGATGTATGTTACATCTGTACAGGCTCCAAGTCATCACGTTGGCATGGTGTGGAAGTATGGAAATTATAATTTCAGATCACAAGTATCCTCCCGGTCATTTGACTGGGTTAAAAATTATGAGGTGCGTCACCAATTATCATCGTGTTGGTTTTTAATATGAAGTTAATAACGCAAAAAATCTTTTATAACACGAGTGCTTGTGGCATTTTCTTTATTAAACACATTTTAGAAGGAAAAATTTGAAAGAGCCTTTTGTTCAATGTTGCCATATGGATATTGTAAAATGTCGCAACATTTCGCTTCATTTTCCTCCAAAATGACACTATTTTATGAATTCTTCCTCCAAGACAAGTGAATGAATGAAAGTAGTGGTTTATGGCACAAGATTCAAATATGGCAATGCGATGTCAAACAGTAAGTATTTCTTTTATCTAGACGTTTGAACAAAATTAGAAAAAAGATTATTGGTAAACAAGAAAAAGAGACGAAAATTTTCATTTTATACATTCTTTATTAATATTAAACGTCTTATAAATCCCCTTTAGAACTGTAATGAGGCCTTTTATGTCATGTGAGGACATGTGATTTCTCACCTTTCAAGTTTGCTGTCACTCTACCACTATCAGATTGAGCCAGCCATTCTGGCAAGGCAAGCCAGCTGAAGTTTATTGAAGTCCTTTTATTACTTCTATTTAAGGTAGCAATTGATGATTGATTGACTGATTTACATCGCTTTAGAAGCACGAGGGCGACTGTCGTAATTTTGAGCCTTTACCAAGTGAAGAGGACGACACCTGAGCTGTCACCTTCCTCTCTTAACATGCACACCACATCATGGGAGGACTGTAAGTATCGGCATATTTAATGTGCATCACCTTTGGTTACACTATGGGTCTTAAGTGGCATCATGAACCAACCCACGGATCGATGAAAACCGCCAACCGCGAGCCAGGGACCATGACCAATAGGCTACTATGGCCACAAGTTAGCAGTGGAAAGCAAGCGGAGAGAGAGGAATCGCCAAGGAATTGACCCAGTTCTCTCTTCTATTTTGAACTTCTTTCTTCTTTGTTATTTGATTAGCCGTCAGGTTGTTAGCTTCCATATGTGCGTGTTTTCCTTCATTTAAACTCAATTAAATATTTTTAATAAATTGTTGCTGTTAGAAAGTGTAGCGTCTAATCTTCTTGTGTAACCTTTTCATTAGGAGTCCGCTGGGTGACACACTACCACAATGATGACCATCATTCGGACTTTGACTTTTACCGTTTTTGAATGATATTTTTCTCACTTGGAGATTTTTAGCTCGTCTTTTCGAACTTATGAATCTGTATTCCTATTTTGTCGTTTTTAGATCCGTCATTTTCTTGGCGTAGCATGGCCAGATTCAGCTCTTGCGCCTTGGAGTTTCGCATGCCCACTCCTAGATCCTCATGCGATTCAATTATTTTATTTATTTTCGCTCTCTTCAAAATCTTCACTTCTTCAAATAAGTAACTTTATTGTTTACAAACTTGATTAACATGCTCCCATGCAAGAAACTGATTTCCTGATACCAAGCAGGGTGCATCCATTTCACGAGTGGCATTCAAACTATTTGGGAGGCTGATCCTGAACTTTGGTTTTCTCAAATCGAATTCCAATTTACTATGGCTGCTATTACTAGCCAGTCTACTAAATTTCAAAAATTGTTGTTGCTGCCTTGAGCTCGAACGTTCTGTCGTGTGTTAAAAATATTATTAAAAAATCCTCATGCAGTTGTACCGCATGAAGCTCTCAAGGATAGGGTAACCCATTTTGCGCGGTCGAGTTAATCGCGTTTAAATTTATTCTTTAAATATTTACAGTTCGGTGACAAAAAACTTTCTCTCTTGTTAAATGAAACGCGCAATTTAGCTCCTGAAAACATAGAGGACGACATCCTGTAAACTTTAAGGTTGAAGAGATTGCCTGTGAACTTACAACAAATTATGTTGGTTTGTAAGGCTCCATTGGATTAATAAGCATAAATTACGGATAAGATTCGTGAAGTATTTGGAAGTAGATTGACAATTGCAAATATCGAGCGCAAAGGTCTGTATTTGAATGCAATCCTAGCAGAAGTTGCAGAACTCGAATAAATGGTTAGACAAACGTTTGGACCGTAGCTTAGATAAAGAAGCAAGAGTGTCTTTCTGCCAAAGTGCGTAACCTCGTTTCATCCAAGTATTAACAAAATAAATCTCTTCTAGTATCATCATAGATTTAAAATGGAGCAAACAGTTGCGTAAAGTCGAGTAGTTCCTTTGAAAACAAGAGAGCACATATGCTATATTGGTAGCAGATGAGTGCTAGTCAAACAGCCAATTACATTTGAATGATAATTGACGAGCGTCAGCGAGTCATCGCTTTTGCTCAGAATGTAGGAATAAGTGATGAATGAAAAATCCAGCAGAATGCACCACTCGGCGCGATGAAGTAGTTGGAATTAATGAATGAAGAAAATTAAATCATAGGAGTATCCTTGATACCGTTCAGAATCAACACATTGTGAGTTAGATAACCAATATGAAATACAAAGGGAGATGCTATAATCCTTACGAGAAGGGAAGTATTAATAGACAAATAATGAGAATCACAATGGAGGTTTTAAGGGAAGAGACCATTTGGTTGTCTTGTAGGCGAAATTGAATTTTGAATGAGGATTGGTAAAAATAGTTTGAGCTGTGATAATTTCATTATTCTAAGGTGAAAACATTTCGCGACAGCTTGGTGATGTACTCTTCAGTGGAATCAATATTTAAGTCGTTATGAATAACTGAGTTTCTGATGTACCAGGGGGTGTTTGTCATAATTCTTAGGATCTTATTTTGCATTACTTATACTTTTTTCATATGGATGTTGCGGCCCACCCCAAAACGGGGGGGGGAGGCATGAGTGATAATTGGGCGAAGAACTTATTTGTACAGCAACACTTTGTTTTTTAGGGAAAGAGGTGAGTTTCTGCCAATGAGTGAGATACATAACTGAATTTTGGTCCAAAATTTTTCGGAAAGATATCTGATATGCTGTTTGTATGTTAGTTTGGAATCTATTCGGAGTCCCAGGTAGCGAACAATAGAAACCCAGTCGATCTCTTCTTCGAAAAGGTTTAAATTCATGATAGGGTCAAATTTTCCGTATCTTCTGAAGATAATGGTTTGAGTTTTATTGACATTTATTGTGATCCTCCATTCAGTTAACCAAAGTTCAAGAGTGTAGAGGTACTTTTGCAGAACTTTAATAGTATATTTGAGGTTTGCTCCTTTTGAAAATACCGCAGAGTCATCTGCAAAGAGGCATACACTGACTGTGGCGTGGTGTGGAAAGTCTGATGTGAAAATATTGTACAATAGAGGGCTTAAAATGACCCCTGGGGACAATTTTAAGCCCGCAAACATAGTACCATTATTAAAAAAACTATCTTTAATTTTTACACTGAAAGATCTACTTTGCAGGAAGCAATGAATAATTTTAATGAGGTAAGTTGGGAAGTTTAGATTGATCATTTTGTAGAACACACCGTCGTGACACATCTTGGCGAAAGCTCTCTTTACATATAAAAAGATGCCAATGGTATAAAATTTATGGGTGAAACCTTCGTATGATATTGGTGACTGTTTAATTGATGGATGGTAGAGTGATCCTCGCGGAAACCACACTATTCCGGGGGGGGGGATGCAGTTAATTTCATTGCAGTGATTTTCAATTTTTTTTTTAAAGATAATCTTCTCGAATATCTCAGCAGTGGCACATAATAGGCTAATAGGTCTATAATTTAGGATGAATTTGTGATCTTGCTTTAGTCATGACAATATTGGCTTCTTTCCATTTTGATGGGAAGTAGTTGAACATAATGCATTTGTTGATAATTTTAGTGTGGTTCGTAATTGCTTTGTCAGGCAGGTATTTGAGAACAATGTTGAGAATAGAATCAGGACCAGGTGCTTTTTTATTTACAAGTTTTCTGATGATTTGCTTGATTTCAACTGGGGTTGCCAAAGGAGGGGTGGATATGGATTGGTTATTTGCAGGGAAATTAGAGACTGTTCTTTCGACTTCCTCAATTTTCTCGTCTGAGTATGGTTCTGCATTTTCTTGAAAGATATCTTCCAGAGATTCTTTGAAGGCTTCTGCTTTTTCGAAAGTAGGAATGGGCCATTCTGCTCGGGCCACTGAGAGGAGGGGATACTGTACATTTTTCTAGTTATGATTTATTTAAGTTGTAAAGTGAGTTATCTTCAGGGTTGAGAGTTTCCAATAGGATCTTCCAACTTCTATTTTTGTGCTCTTGAATTAAAGTTTGAATCTGTCTGATACAGTGTTTACTTCTCTTTTGTAGAGGGGGTATCTTGTCTGGTTCCAAAGCTTTCGAAAACTATTTTTTATTTTAATGAGATTTCTTATGTTTTGAGGAAGCTATGATGGGGGTATTATCACTTTATTGACAAAGGAGCAATTTATTGATTGTGATTTTCTATTGCTTCGTCTATGATTTCAGGATTAATTTTAGGATTTACTGGCATCGTTTGTTGGATAATTTCTTGGAATTTCACCCAGTTGGTAATCTAGTGCGTTCTTAAATCGGGGGAAAGAATACTGCTAAGTAAGAGATCAATTATTATGAGATTATGGCCACTGCTATATTTGTTGATAGAAGATATATCAGAATGTTTTTCAGAGATCAAGGATGGAATTTTGAGCACCTCTGTGGCGGAAGTGAGTAGGATGATCTGGAGCAATAACATCACGTGCAGAGGCAGCCACCCAGTTGCAGATGATTGTACCATTTCTATTTGCGCTGCCAGGATCCCAGCATGGATGTTTCGCCTTAAAATCTCCGAAAAGAATTATTTTATTAATTTTGGACGAGGATGGCATCCAGCTCAACAGTACTAATAGTACCGTGTGGTAGTCTATAGATGCTAGAGGCAGTGATGAGAGAGTTATCTTGTAGGTAAACATTTACAGATGTATTTTTGAAAGTTAGGCTACTGAAAATGATAGGAAAATGTTTAATGTTATTTTTAATGAAGATAGCAGTACCTCCTCCCATATTGGAAAGACGGTCACTTCTGTAGCAAGAGTAATTTAGTATTTTGACAGTGTCGGATGCGTTTCTTATAGGCCAATTAAATCCGGATCGTGCTTGGCGATTGAATGCTTAAGTTCCTCGATTTGCCTTCTTATTCCATTTGCTTTCTAATTAAATATTCGGAGGGAAGGACCATTAAAATTGGTTGTATTAGGCATTATCTTAGGGTGATCAGCTGGTTCTGGATAATTTGGAGCATGGGGCCCTTTTGACTTAAAAGCTGTGACATGGTGTCAACAAGCGGAGTATTAGTGGTACTATATTGTGGGGCAGTAATCTGCTGAAATGGAATTTGGGTTTGGGGAGCCATTTTAGATAGCTGGATATTTCTTCTTTCTTCCCAGATATTTACAGTTGATGGTTTGGCAGGTTTAGCATTAATAGGATTTTTTGGGCATCCAGAGTTGTTGGTGGTGTGTGGACCTCCGCAGAGAGCAAACTTGGCTGTAGTTTGCAAAGTTTTCTTGCAGTTTCTGGTGATGTGGTTTCCTGCACATTTTAGGCATTTGGGAGTGCGGTTAGAGAATCTGCTATGGTGATAGAAATCCTGGCATCTGTAACACTGCGCAGGCATGGAATTTTTCTTGAGTGCTTCAATTTTCACTCGGAAGTAGCCAATGGTAGTGATATTGAATATTTCCTCGGTTTCAAGACTTTTCCTGAGAACCACGAGGAAGAGGGGCATGTTTGTATTATTGCGCCTATTGCGCAGAACAGAGACATGATAAGAGTTTTCTTCATTATCATTTGAAGTAAATAGAATCGTATCAAAATAAATTAAAATTCTAAAAAAATGCGTGATTTTCACTACCGCAAGTTCTGGAATAAATAATTTTTGTCCCTTAACATTGCAATTGAGGTTTTTTTTCCTTCGTTATTATTGGATTATTGAAGATTATTCTCATATTCTTCGGAATGATCAAATTCTATATTGAATTTTGCTTAATTGTACTGAACTTATTCATAACTGATTTAGTGTATTACATCGAATCTTTCATATAATTTTTTTCAAAAAATATTAAAATTCATAATTAAAAATGTAATTTTGGAGTAAATATAACTCTACGAAATTTTGCTTTAACGCAGTATTATTTTCCATTCTTTTTTTTCTGTTTATAGCTTTTAAAAAAAAGTAACTTAAAATAAGAGAAAATAGGTTTACTAAAATAATATCATTAGTAAAGTTAGTTTTAAATTTATTTATTATTATTTTCTCATTAGTTTTAAATTAGTCTGTTGTTCCATATAATGAAGTCCTTCAGGTGAAGATGTTGAAAATAAATATCGCTTACAATAAATGCAAAATTCTTAATGATCAAATAAGAATTCGACCCCTGACAGATAATATTTTCAAAAGAGACGACTATGAAGCGTTATATCTGATTGATATGTGATCAAGCAATATTTTATTATGCAGAGAATAATTTATCATATGAATGAAAAAATGTTAGTGGGTTCTAAATTTATCGCATGTTAACGTATCAAAATTTTAAAATTCGTTTTTTTTAACAAATTAAATACATTTTAATTTTTTTTCCTAAATGTTGAGATTTATGTTTTCAATAAACGAATTCCATTAGAAACTACCTCACTATTTAAAAAGGTTTCATTCTTTTTTATTGCGTCAAATTAAAAAAGTTTGGAAAAATATTCATTTTTCTTATGTGTCTCTATAGAATAAATTACAAGAATATTTTTTTCCAAAAAGTCATACGGTTAAAAACTGTATGATGTCAGAATTCTTTTCGATAAGAAAGAGTTCGCCTTTTGATCAGCACTATTTACATTTCGATGAATAAAACTGTAACTAAAATTAAAAGCTGAAGAGTTTAATTTACGATGCACCTTTCGCTTATAAGGAAGGAATCGCCTCATAGTAACTATTATATTAAATTAAAGTAATGGGAGTTCCACAATTATTTGATAAATTAAATTCACATATTTTAAATATAGATACAAAAATTAACGCAAAAGATCAATTCAAACAGTGGACAGACCATGTTTTTATATTTCGTGATCAAAAAGTTTTGTACAAAAAGTTAAATATTAATTATTTTTATTTTAAAGCTTAAAAATTTAAATATTGTTTTAAAAAGATATTGTACTAGAATTAAAGGCAAAAAATATAAACAAGATGAACGGATAACTTGAAATCTTAAATTTTTAAAGAAAAAGAAGAATTTTTAAGAAATTACTCTTTTCTCCTGGTAAAACTTCAAAAAATAATGTTCCAATCAACGTCGGAATTAGATTCTTTAAGTCACAAGGATTAAAAAATATATCTAAATGAATTTGATTATTTTAAGGATTAAAAGCAAGCAAAAATAAAAATTTTTCTTTTTTTTATAATGCGTTTTAATAATATTTTATTGTAGTATAATAAAAATAAAATCAAATGTCATATCACACATTATCAATTATTTTATATGCAATATCAAGGAACTCAAGTATCGGTGATTTTTTTGGATAGTTAAGTTGCCGTTTATGCACTAATAAAATAGAAATATACTAAGATTCTTCAATCTAGAATACATATTTCGAAAAGTTTGAAATGAACTATATTTAATTAAAAAATTGTATTTGTCATAAAA
>BMAW01092953.1:107945-162945 GCA_019974015.1 Nephila pilipes
ATTCCGCCTATAATCAATCCTTCTATTCCGCCTATAATCAATCCTTCTATTCCGCCAGTTTCCTTCGAAATGCCTGTCGGGGAACCTTCTACTCGAATCCCATTCCTTTATTCCGTCATTATTACTCGAACCCGGGATTTCCTTATACCCATGTCGTTCCTCATACTTTTCTACTAATTGTAACAATTCTATCTTTGTCTTGGGGTTTCAAACTTCTACATAATCCATTACCTGTGGGGACAATCTCATAATGGTATGATTTACCAGTTTTTCTTCATTCGTTTCAAAATCAAGGATTTTCTGTATCTTCAATAATTTGCAAACAAAATCTGATGGTGCCCGACTTCTAACTTGATGGACGATTAAAATTCAGCATCTAATTCCGACCTATTTCTGACCACCGGAAAACTATTTGTTAATGCCTGCTTTAATTGTGCAAAGTCCGTTGTCGTTACAGTCACGTACGAAGAACCTATAATCTCAAACCAATCCCCAGCTTTTCCAATAAGATGACCCTTTAAGTAAGCACAAGCTAAATTTGCGGGAATTTCATGAAACATTACTCCATAATCGATGCTATCTAAGAATTCCGTCACGTTTTCCTTTCTGGAAAAGAAAATTCAGGTAATACTCCAAATCTCGAACAGACTCCCAACCCGGGGCTTGGGTAAGTTGAGCGCCAATATAATGACCTATTGTCGTACGGATGGGAAGGAATGGTCGACATATCTAAAACATTTACTTTATTGACAGCTCAGCTGCAAATCTACAGAACAATCAAACTAGAAATCTATACTATCTATTTCCCTGCTCAATCCCCCCCTTTGGCTCCGCTACGCCTGCTCTCGTTGACGTTGACTTTGAAATTCTATGGGCGCCAGGAGCGTGGAGCGCTCCACAAGCCCAAATCTGGTATTTATTAAGTCCTTTGGATAAAATGGAAATTTACATTGTGGAGAGGAATTTCTTGCGGATGAGAGGGTAAAATTTTGGAGAGTAGAGATGAAAAGTTCTTGAGAAATGAGCTGATTGATAAGCCCAGCATAGAGGGCGCCATCTGTTGAGCAGTTAATGAGTATGTACTTGAAAAATTTGAAGTTCCATGAGGGAAAAAGTTGATCTTGCGATGGGTGAAGAGAAACGACTGCGATTGGCTTCTCCCGTTGGAGGTTAAGTAGCTATATAGGAAGTGGGAGGGGCATTCTCTTAGGTTTAGGTGGTATTGAAATTATTCTTCTGAGATATCCATAAGTGCTTCTAAGATGGCGAATTTCTTGTTTGCTTGTCCTTTTGCATTTTGAATTTTATGGAGATTTGTAAGCAGTCCTGGAATGATTGAGAAGATTTCGGCAAGAGCTTTGAGTTGTTCGATGGCTTCAAAAATGTTGTTGAAAGGATTTTTCTGGTGGCTTTTTGTATTATGTTGTGGGAATTTTCTTGAATTTTTTGATGAATCTGGGTTTTCGTCCGTTTGGGGCGCCATCTGTTGGTTTGATTTGAAAGCATTTGCAAAAGTGTAGTCTTCACGAACAGTATTTGTTTTAGGTGCGTTGCTTTTAGTAATTGATCCTTTTGGAGGTTTGGGATAGAGTTTGCATCCTCCGTATGAGGCGTAGTGTACAATTTCGTTGCAGTTAATACATTTTATTTCTTTAATTTTTCTTTCGATGTTACAGACTCTGGTTGCGTGGGCGCCTGAGCATTTTAAGCATCTGGGGATCATATGGCAATTATCTGAACTGTGATGAAAAAGATTACAGTTGAAGCATTGAGTGACTTTGTTACTTCGGTATTCGTCAACTGTAATAGACATATAGCATATTCGGTTAACTTCATAGATTTTTTTACTGGTTTCGTTTCTAGGATTAAGAACTTTGGAAGGGGAATTTTTGTACGCCTGTTTGTAAGTTGATTTATCCTGATTGGGTCGAATCCAAGTTCAATTAGTTCTTCCTGGATATCATGGATTTCAGTATCTCGTGGTAAATCTTTAAAAATAATTTTCAATGGACGCAAAAGTTTTGGTTGAATGACGTAATATTCATAAGTCTTAGTGGATAATAGGTGTGAAAGTTTTCTATAATCATCTAGCGTATCGGTATATAATTTAATGTACTCACCGGAAAGACGAGTTCTTAGTTTAGGTTATTCATGACTAATTTCCTTGAGGTGTTGTCTATAATTTTTGTTTACTTTAAGCATAATTGGGGGAGGTAAATATTTTGCTTTTACAATTTTGGGAGTAGAATCTGAATCTTGATCTTCATTGTTATATGGGGGTGTAACATCGTCTGATAGTTGTTGGAATTGATTTTGAGTAGGTAAAATTAAATTAGACGAGGAGGTCAGTGTAGGTTTTTTACATGTTTTATTTTTAGGGGGGATGATGAAACCTTGATTATCTTTACGTTTCATAGGGAGGATATTTGGGGTGGAATGGATGGGGCAGCCAGCAGTCGCGCAAGGCGCTTAAGTAGCATACTCACTTTCCAGTCGTTGAAGCTTATTTTCGTATCTTTCAATATTTTTCTGCGTTTTGATAAAAAGTGAATCATTTGTATCTTTGCCACGAAATTTAAGTTGGACCGGGTAAGATGATTGTGCTTCTTTTCTAGTGGAGTAGGAGACAATGTCTTTTTCAATTCCTTGTCGTTTTTGGCATGGAGTTTTTTCGTCTTCAGATCTGGATGATATGGAAGAGAAGTTCGATGAGGTATCTTCATTAGGTTCCAAGTTATATTGATGGTCAAAATTCAAGTCCATGGTTGGTAAACAGTTAAGTCAGAGAGAAAAAGTAGTAGGAAAAATATGCGGTGAGCACTAAAAAGTGCTATTTGAGGCGTTAGAGTAACCAAGATTATGCGTGCAATCTAAGGGCTTACTCAAAGATTTTCTGTTCTAAGCAAAACCCTGAATGACTTCTTCTACCCTCCGTACGCCTGCACTCTCTTGAAAGCTTACATTATATATACACATAACACATGGATCAATAAGTTCCAAGACTAACCCAGAGATGGCGCTCGTAGTAAACCAGTAACCAGGTCTTTCTAGAGTACTAACCTTTCCTTGAAACGTGTCAAAACTTTAAGTCGATCGGACCAGAAACAGCTGAGTTATCGATGTTGGAGTAAAGTCGTTTTGTAGTTTGTTTAAAAAATGGAAAAAAACGAGTTTCGTGTTCTGATAAAACATTGTTTTTTAATGGGTAAAAACACCGTGCAAGCGAAAAAATGAATTGAAAAATGTTACCCGGACTCTTGTCCATCAAAAGCAACGATTTGTTGGTGGTTTGCCGAGTTTAAACGTGGTCGTACCGACACAAATGATGCGGAACGCTCGGGTAGACCTGTGGAAGCCGTTACACCGGAAAATGTGAGTGAAGTGACAAAAATTATAATGGAAGATCGTAAAGTGAAGCTCCGTGAGATTGCTGAGATGACACAGATATCATATGGAAGTGTATTTACTATCCTTCATGAAAAATTGAGCATGAAAAAGGTTTTTTCCAAGTGGGTGCCGCGATTGCTTTCGCTGGAGCAACGAGTCGATGATTCAGAAAGCTGTTTATCGCTATTTACTCGCAACAAAAATGATTTCTTGCGTCGTTACGTGACCATGGACGAAACATGGATACATCACTACACTCCAGAGTCGAAGCGAAAGCCGTCCGAAGCTGGCGAAAGCCGTCCGAAGCGTCCGAAAACGCAGCAGTCAGCTGGCAAAGTCATGGCGTCAGTTTTTTGGGATACGCATGGCGTGATTTTCATTGACTACCTCGAAAAAGGTAAATCGATCAACAGTGATTATTATATTGACTTGCTGGTGCGTTTGAAGGAGGAAATCGCAAAAAAACGACAGCACAGTCTCGGGACTTATTCATCCATGTGTTAATAGTCTTAATTTGCATATCTCCGTTCTCTTCTTCGGAGGAAGTCCTGTGATACAAATAAGTGCTAATTCCCCCAAGAGGACTATCGGTGATAAGGTCACTGATAGACCCGTCACAAAGTAACAGAAAGCAAAGTTAATATAATGCATTATTAAGAAAATTTAATTTAACAAAATCTTTGATCAAATCTATCAAATTTGGCGTAACATTTGTTAAAGCCGTTTGTAAAAGTTCTGTAAGATGATTATTTAAATATAAGTGATATTTAGGTTCCACTAATTTTTTTGTGGAGTAAAGATTTGCAACAATAAGTTGTGCCCAAAATTGAAATCAGACTGTTATTGATTGATTAATTGTTTCATTAACTTCAATCTGAAAAGCAATAAGAAAGTTTTTTGCGATGGACCTCGTAATTTTGAACTTTGATCAAGTGACGAGGTTGACAATTGAATTCGGTCCCACTGACCAAACTTCCTCACTACGCCAACTTAAGGACATTGAGCCTCAACAAATTTAACATGCATCAGCCCAAAATCTGCAGGGGAGACTGGAGGTTAAACTTTACCCTTGGGGGTTTGCGATTATGTGAATTAAAGTTGAATATACAAGGAATTGCAATAAATGTGATTTTTTACGATAAGAATAAATAATTAATTCGTTAGTTTACATCGTGCATACTTCATTATTTGGAAATAAATTTTTAACTTCTCATTCATGTTTAATCTTTCAATTAGTGGTTTTAGAAGAAATGCATGTTGCATAAAAATGTTATCGAGGAAAGTTTTATAAATTAACCAATAGTTTTACATATAAAGTTTTCAAAATTTCTTTCACTTAGATTGTAAAAAATAGGATAATTTCATATTTTCATGAAGTAAAAGAAAACAAACATTACCAATACAGATAAAACCATACTTAAAAATAGTTCAGCTCAATATTTCTATGATCAATTAAAACTATGAAACTACTTTAAATGTTATTTGTAAGTTATAATGCAATTTGCGAATAATTTAAACACAAATAAGTATGCGTAATTTGTTTGAAAAGTACCAAAATGTATTAAAATTATTTACTAATATTAGGATTATTGAAGGACAATTTTTGAGATTTTACATAAACACAATATGTTCAATTTATGTTCCAGTACATTACCTAAATTTAGAACGAATGTGTGCTTTAATTATTACAATGACAAATGGTGTCTTTTAACAAAATTGAGCTGAGCTATTTTGTAAAATTATAAGAAAATGATTATGTTCGCCATGGACACACATAAAATATGCTGATTTTAAAAAAGATTTGGAATTGTAAATGCATGCCCGTCGTGAAAAATTAATAGCAAAGAAAGAGAATCCAAAAATTTTAAAGGTGAATGAATTAATATGGTACACTCTGTGAAAGAAAGTTAAAATAATGCGCTAAATAATACAACGGGAACTATGAAAGAGATTTGTCATAAATTTATAAAAGTTCTAAAATTAAAATAAGGTGATATAATTTTTTTTAAAAATATTCTGTCTTTTTTAGGGTAACGTTTCCTCATTACTTTGCATGAATAAGTAATTCAAAAATGGAAGAAATTTATTTTGAAACAGCATTCACTTCATCCTTGTTTGATAGTTTCTTTACATAATAGCGGTGAAAAAATAAATCTTTATCAAAAGTTTTAATTACTTCGCAAAATACTATATCAGCAAGAAAAAAAGAATCTTTTTGAGTTATACTCCAATAACAGTACTCGAAAGAATAGGGGAGGGGGTAACAAAATTTAAACATATACTAAATGAAGTAAGTATTAGAAAATATAACATACTATACTCAGTAGAATAAATGTTGAATTTATTCGAACTGATCAAAATTCATTAAAAAAATACTTTAGAAAACATGAGCTGTTATACAGTAGCTTATTTGTATGTTAACAACAGTTTATATATCACATGTATTTCCTTTGTTTGTATTCATTTATGAAAGGCTTGAAAATATTTTAAGACTTTTTTTTAAATTGATATTCAACTTATTGATATGCAAATTTTTAAAAATTCGAGAGAAATTAAAAAAAAAAATAAAACAAAAACTATCTATACCTAAATCCCCCCCCCCTTGTTTTTCTCTTCTACAATCTTTAAAAAACAAGTTTTTATACGTGAAATGGAATTTTTAAACACAAGAAAGATACACCTTATACAAAGGGAAATGAGATAATTGCTTTCAGGGGCAATATTCTGTCTCAAATGTCGCGTTCATTATCGATTTCCGTATGATTATACATCATTCTCGATTTTATTAACGTTATATGTCACGTAAATTCCTTTCTTACAAAGTCGTCGTGGGTGTCCAGCTTATACCTCCGTAAAACCTAAAATTTTTAAATATATGTTTGGGATTCAAGAAAATTTTTTTTTGACAGTGTGTGTTTCAGTCGGTTCGTGAGAGAGAAACTTTTCAAAATTGATTAAATGCTATATTTTATCAACAATGAATTAAGTGAAATGGTTCGGCAACCATTTTCATTAAAAATGTTGCACCTAAAAAAATTAATTTTGTGGAAGCCAAAAAAAATTTCAGGGTTCAAAGCTCGCACAAAAATAGTTTTAGTTTTTTAATGATAGAAAGGATAAAAACATTTTGTAAAACATCAAAAATAACAGATTAATAAGCTTCATTAAGTCTATGTTTGTCTGCTAGATATAAACTGAACCTATTTTCTTTAGATTAAAATATTTTTGTTTTCCCGGTCACTTCAACTATTTAATTTTTATTAAATAAATGTTTATTATATATTTGAGATGGAATTTTTATGGAAATAATTCTAATAAGGGGAACCCAGGAAGGTTTCCACCCCGATTCTCAATAGTTGTAGGTTCTCTTCTAACATTATTCACTTCGTAATAAGAGAAATGTTACCCTAAGAACTGAATTCAAAATCGTATTTTCTTCCTTTACTTATTTTTATTATAATTTTTTTCGTTTTCTTTTATCACTCAAAAATCTGAGTATTACTCTTAGAATTTAAGCAATATTTTTCTATATAACACACACAAAACATGCTATTGTTATTGAAATTATATAAGAAAAACAAAAGATTCAATTCATCACGAATAACTTTTTTTTTGTGGAAAAAAATATATTTATTAATTATTTTACTCATTTTGAAGAAGAAAACGTAAGAATTTTCTTAAGAATAATATACATCTTTTTTTTCAATTATTATTTGATAAGAAGCTATTATTAATGGATCAGTAATATAACTATAAAAAGAACAACTGATTTTTTTAAAAAAAAATATCATATTTATTGACTTTTAGACAATCAATGCTTGTAAAGAATTTTTAAGCAAACGTTTATTTAATGTACATTTGCTCTTTATTAGCGTACAATGTGTGTGTCATTTCACAGATATTTATTTTGAGTTTCAGGGAATTCATTATTATTTACACAGTTCATCATTGAGTTGATAAAATTGAAGACCCGCTGTGTAATCGAGACTGATGCACGTTTAATTGGTCGAGGCTCAAAGTCCTCCCTTTGGCGTGGTGTGGAAGTCAGAAGAGGGGGTGCCAGCTCAGGTATCATCCTTGTCACATGAGCGAGGTTCAAAATTACGAGGTCTGTCACCAATTGTCCTTAAGTTGCTTTTAGTGCGAAATTAATAAAACTTTTTAGTCAATCACGGTTGATTTGAGAAAATCGGAATTTAATTGAAATTGTATAACATTCATAAACACTCAATATTTTTCTTTTCTTTTCAATTAAACTTCTTGATTATAAAGACTAATATTTATCTAAATTCTCGAAAAGTTATAATATTACACATTTCTTGAAGAACTTCAGCCTTAATTCAAAATAAAAATTCTAACGTTTAAGTATATGATTGCATGAATTATTTTGATACATATAAAATAATTTTATAACGTTTACAAATTTTTAATGTGTTTACTAAAGATTATGAAATTGAAATATATGATCATGTTACATACATTTAAGGGGGTCACTTCACGCAGCCTTTTCCCTATCTCTGTAATGTTAAAAATGACCAATTTTAAGGAACATTTTTAAAAAATTGACTGGTTGTAGAGTTACCAATTTTTTTGTGTTCATTTATTGAATAGTTATTATTATTTTAATGAGAGCCTTTTTTGAAATTTTGATTAGTTTTTTTAAAAAAAATTATTATGTGTTTTAACACGTGAAAAGTTGAAAAACAAAGAAAATTTGTGTACATTTCAACCTCTAAAATTTTTTTAAAAACTTTTTTTGACAAAAGCTCTCAATAAAATATTCCTTTATGTACTAGTAATACATGCACCAAATTTCAAAGCTATAAGATGAGTAGGGTTTTCAAAAATGTTCCTTTTGTGTTGAAATTTACAGTTTTGAGATAATGCAATTTAAAGTACAAACTTACCATTCACTAATAGATATCAACACCAAAGCTTGAATTGCTTGGGTAATCTGCTAAATCATCTTCTTGTCTACATTTTAATAGTCTGTTTTTAATTCTAGCTTTATTGGTTCTTTGTAAAACTGCCTTTTTTGCTTTCTTTATGTGAACACGATCTGCTTCTTGTAATGCTCGACATATATAATATCCAGATTGAACATTTAATAAACTTAAAACTTTTAATTTTGTAATAAATCCTTGATTAAATAGAGATATTGCTTCATACTTTCCAGCTTTTAATGTTCCTAATTCTACATATACATTTATTGAGATTATGTACCAGATGATGCTATTTAAATTTGAATTTTGCCATGTAGGCATTTAGAAAGTAGTTCAGGACATAAAAAATATCTAACTATTGCTTAATACAATTTATAATAACATCAGGTAAGTTATGTTTGTGTTTGTATTGTTTTCCTTTAATTATGGACCTATTATATGCACACCACTTGTCGTCACCAGTGGGGCAAAGACTGAAATACTGAGTATATCGCAGCTCGTGCAATGACTCTGAGTGATTGAAGATCCAGAGTGCCCCTTAAACTTCCAGTTCTCCACTATTTCCAAAGTAATTTGCGAAATACTTCTCTCTGTGTGCATTTCCATTCCTCAAATTACACGAATATCTGGAAAATACTTCGGCATCAACAATCTTTCCAGTTTCGACACTAACTGTTGTCACGACACCATTTAGTGAATCAAGCCCTCCTTTTGCCAGGTGCCATCAATAGCCCAAGTACATTTGGACTTCCATCATTTTTAAATATTATATATTAGCAGCTATTACCATAGAAGCTTTTGCGACTTCCTCTGTCGCATCATTTAATGTGTGGGATAACTAATAAAAGCGCTTAGTAATGGGAGGTAAATTCATCACTCCGCAAAACCATTTCGCAGCAGCATACTCTTTCCCAATTGATCTCATAGCATATCAAAGTCTCGTATTAACTTCATGCACATTAGTATATCATTTATTAGTTACACTCTGAGTGACTCTAATATTCAGGACTGGTTGTTCGAAACCACAACTGACACAACATATAAATAGTTCTGTAGCCAAACCTTGGATTTGACGACCAAGATTAATATGGATATCATGTTTTTTATATTTTATGCATAACATACATAATTTTAAGCAATAAGAAAACAGAGAAATGTCAATTATTTCCTTAAATTGATCAGAAGAATTTAAAAAAAGCTTCATACTCACCAGCATACTTACTTAACGTTGATACTTACCATAACAGCATACTTACCATATTTATAAACATTTTGTTTATATGAAACTTATATAACTTCAAAAGAACTTGTATTTAATATAATAACATCTCTCTCAAACTTCTATTTCTTAAATGTTTGAGCATTAAACCGAGACATAATGAAAAATATAAATGAAAAAAGTTTTCGAAAAGAACAGATTGTCTACATTATGCGAGTCTAAAATAGCACGTTGTATTCGATAACAAACGTTGAAATGTAAACAAACTGCTATTACTATTCACTTCAATTCTTTCCTCAACAAGTTGCTGATCGATGAAAATTGTTTTCATGAATTTAAAATAATTTGATAAGGCTGGAAAGAAGCATGTATAATAAGTTTTGGCTTAAAAGTGGGCGTGGCATTCAGCTGTTTTGGGTCTTGACACATGTAAACCACTTTTTAAAAAAATATTTAAAATACTTCGAATTTAGCTAGAACAAAAATTTAAATTGCAATTGACGCAGAAAGATTTGAAGTTTCTTTTTCAAAAAAAATTGAAAAATCGATTTTTTGACCGATTTGCGTGAAGTGACCCCCTTAAACATGTTTTTTGAATATTTGATCTTTGACTAAAGGGAAATAAACATTCATTTGGAAAATGCAATGTTTTATAAAATATTCAGAGTAAAAGTTTAAAGCAACGCCTTCAAGTATTTCAAAAGATAAATTGCTGTTTGGAATAGTCCGTTATAATTACACTAATGAATATTCATACAATAACCGTATTTCATTGCATGTCATAGTTTATCCCAGTTTTCATTTACAGAAATTATTAAACTCAATGAAAATTAAAACATTACAAGACTTATTAATTCAAAATTCATTTATAATATATATATATATATATATATATATATATATATAACTTTTAAGGAATTGAACATTTTCCTTCATTGTTCAAAAGTATCACTAATTTATTCAAACTTTTAGGTGCTAAAAATAATTTACACATCCAAAATAATGAGTGAAGAATTTTTGAGCGTATAAATAGATAATTCAGAATGTCTATGTATTAAATTATGAAATGGTGTATAATATAGTTTGATAATTATATCATGTAACGGTACTGTGGCCACTACCTTCTATAAATTGCAAAGTGAAAAATTATAATAGTTTTTCCCGATTATTGCATATGAATAGAACAATTTACTGCACGAAAATTCTAATTATGGTACTAAGAATGATACTAGGAAATCGCAGGAAAGAACGTGTATTCTATTTTCAGAGAATATATTTCCGAACATTTCTTGAATTGAAAACGAACATTTAATTGCAAAGCGGCTTTCAGAGAGAACTTTCGCGGAAAAAGGGAGAATAATGTGTTGCTAGAGGCTACCGCGCAAACCTTCCCTTTGCCTAGCAAGGGACCAACGTTCTTATCTGGTCCTTTTATCAAATAACACTTAGAACTGTCAATCATTGACAGGAAAAGGGGGTAAGCAATGTCTTAAAAACTTCCTTCGGCACATTCTACGTGTGGACTTCGAGGAGCGAGCATGCCTGAATTATATGGAGCGAATTAAGCCTAACATGGCCGAGGACCTGGCTATAAACCCGATGGAGATTGCACCTCCTGAGAGCAATACTCCACAACCCAGCGATTTACAAGTATGCGAGACCATACAATTACTCTTTCATCAGATAAATGTACTCCAGCCAAGACTGAGATACAACGAACTTATTGAAGTTGAGCGGAAAAATCCGATAAACAAGGACCCGAAAGCAGCTACCGACCTGCAGACTGAAAAAGGAACCATTACCAACAACCTGGAGAAACTCTCAGGTGAGCTGAACTCTTTCTTTCACTGCCCAGTTCCTAATTGTAAAATTCACAAAGATTTAAATTTAAACGTAAATAACAATAGTCTTAAAAACCTTAGAAAAAGAATGGCTGAATCCTGTAACATCAGTCAAGCAACTAAGCCTCACGAGGCAACAACAAATTCTAATAGAGCTCCTAAAGCACAAAGAACCATAGACAATGAAGGATTTCAAAAACCTTCAAAAACTACAAAAAACAGTAAAAATCAAACTCCTCAAAATAATAATCTAAATATCAGCAATAACTTTGATGCGCTTTCGGACTGCGAACCAGTCGAAGCCGACGCCGACCTCCCCCCACCCCCTCCAAAAATTCAACCAATCATGCTCAAGCTAACTCAAAATTATAACTTGATCATTCAGGCAGTCAACAGGAACTTTCCTACTGCTACCTGTAAACTATCCGGACAATATATCAAGATTAATCCTGAATCGGAAGACGATCATCGAGGAATAACAACTCAACTTACAAACATGAGATCCGAATATTATGTTATAGTTACAACCTCTTTCTGAGAGGTCTTTGAAGGTCTGTATCAAAAGCCTTCCATCGCATGCAGACCCAGAAGACATCAAAGAAGACCTGGAAGAACAAGGAATTAAAGTGCAAAAAATAGCCCAACTCAAACAACTAAAAACCAAATTTCCTCTCCCCATATTCATGGTTGAAGTGAGGAGAACAGAAGACGCCCTTGACATATACAAGGTCCAAGCAGTAATGCACATGCTAGTGAAAATCGTACCCTTCAAGAAAAAGCAGACCACCACGCAGTGTTACAACTGAAATTACTTTCATCATTCTTCGATGAATTGCAGAATGAACACCCGATGCTCAAATGCGGAGCCAATCATCGCACAGGGGAGTGCGAGATAAAAGAAAAAATAGAAAAGCCAGTTTGCATAAACTGCAAGCAAGATCATATGGCCTCATGGCAAGGATGCCCGTTGTTTCCCAAAAGGAAACCTAAAAAAGGAGACGTCAACAGCAAAATCACCGAAAGAAATACCATATTAGCAACCAGGACTGTTACAACAGATTTCACTTTTGCGAACATCTTAAGTAACAAACCCAACCCCCAATAGCCACAAAACAGGTCGAAGCTTCGAACCAGTTTGAGCCGATCAATATCCCTACTATACCAAACAATAGTAATACAACCAATACCCAAAATAATTTTAACTTTATAACAGCTATAAGTGAATTACAAAACTTATTCAATAAATTCCCAAAACTCTTTGAAGCCCTTAACAATATGTCAAAAACAACCAATGATCTAGACAAACTAAATATTTTCATACGGTTGAAGTTGCCTCTCCACCCACATCTAGTAATTAAAATTCAATCTCCTCGGCCTCAAACTGGTTACTTGGAACGCCCTAGGGGTAAAGTCTCGTGATTAGAATTACGACACTTTATTGATAAGCACTCCCCAGACTTAATTTTATTACAAGAGACACATCTAGGACGGGGTATAAAATTCTCTATGCCAAACTACACCACGCACAGAAACGACAGAATCATCTCGACTAACAGATATTCCGGCGGCACTGCAATAATAGTTAAAAAACCTCTCCCACACTACCAAATTCCAACACCCACACTAGAAGGTGTAGAAGCAGCAATCGTTGCACTCACCACAGCAGATGGAAACCCCATATTTGTTACCTCAATGTACATCCCACCATCTGTAAAACCTCACTTGTACCAAAACATATACAAACTATCCAAAACCTAGGGTCATCCTCAATAATCTGCAGAGATCTAAATGCTAAGCACACCAGCTGGGGCTGCACATATAATTCATCTAGAGGTAACGCTTTAAGAAACTATGCCGATCAAAACGGCTTAGAAATCTTAGCCCCGCCCACACCAACACGCTACGGCTATAACTCCGCCTCCATCATAGACATCGCAATAACAAAGAGCTTTGATTGGCCCGCTCAAATCCACTCTCTACCGTAGTTAAGTAGCGATCACAACCCAGTTCTTATCCACTTTGATACTCAGAACAAGTACGAACTGCCGGAACCTAAAGTTCGTACAAACTGGGAACTATTTAAAAGCACTCTACTTGCAAACACAATACAAACATTCACACTACCCAAAGCACAAAGAGGCGAGGATATTGAAAATCAGGTCGCAGAACTCACACAAAACATTTTAAGTGCACATAAAAATTGCCTCAAAACCCATAAAACACAACAAACAAACTTTTATCGGACAGGAATTGCGGGACTTATTCAGAAAGAGAAACAAAGCCACGAAAACCTGGCAATTTTCCCGCAGATAAAGAAAACTTAAACAGACTTCAAAACGAAATTAGGCGAAAAGTGCACTTTAAAAACAAAGATTGAGAGGAAACACTTGAAAACCTGAATGCGGAAACCGGTAACCTTTGGGGTATGGCGAAAGTATTCAGGAGAAAACGAACTCCCATTTCCGCCCTTAAAGGCCCAGCTAATATCGCACTTAGTAACACTGAAAAATCTGAAATTTTGGCAGACTCACTTCAAGAACAATTCAAACTTAATGACATAAACACACCCACTCACGACGACAATGTCAAGGATGTCGTTCAGAGTTACCTACAAAACGAAGAAAACTTCCAGGGCCAAGATTACTCTCCACCACTAGCATCTGAAATAGCAGAATACATCAAGAAAATAAAAATTAACAAAGCACCCCGAAAAGAAGGAATAACCAATAAAATGATTAAAAACCTTCCTCATCTATGCATATTCCAACTCCGAAATATTATTAATAACATGCTAGACCTCGGTTACTTCCCAGATTCCTGGAAAACCGCCGTAGTCATCCCGATATTGAAGCCGGGAAAAGATCCCACCCTACCCAGCAATTACAGACCAATTTCACTACTTCCAATCCTCAGCAAAATAGCCGAAAAATTATTCACAATAGACTTTCCAACTTCCTCCAAGAAAATGACATAATAATTCATCAGCAACATGGATTTGTTCCAAAGCTATCTACCACCCACCAACTACTCAGAGTCATTGAATACATCAAAACAGGATTTTACAAAGGCCAATACACAGGAGCGGCTTTCCTGGATATCCAGAAAGCCTTCGACTGAGTCTGGCAAACAGGATTAATCTACAAAATGATGAACTACAACACCCCTCCATATCTTGTGAAAATTATCAACTCATATCTTCAAAATAGAAAATTTAAAGTTACAGTGAACGAAAACCTTTCAAAACCAAGAACAATAGAAGCAGGAGTCCCGCAAGGAGGAATCCTCTCAACAACTTTATTTAATTATTACGTGAATGACATCCCTACACACCCAAAAACAAAATTATGCATGTATGCAAATGATGCAGCGATACTAGACCGACACTATTTTTCATCAAACATAGGCCAAACACTAAACGAACACTTACAGAAACTAGAAGTATGGTACTCTATCTGGAAAATAGCCCTGAACGTTTCCAAAACAGAGGCCGTCTTCTTCTCACGAAACTACAGAAAAATAGAACCAGACATCTTTCTGAAAAACAAAAATATACCCTGGTCTCTAGACAACAAATATCTTGGTGTAACGTTAGATAAAAAACGCACTTTTAAACAACATGTACTACGAATTAAGAGTCAGTATAGATCTGCAGTAAATAATATATTTCCCTTTACCGTGCGAAAATCTGCTTTAAGCAGACGTAACAAAATGCTTATCTACACCCTGATTTTAAGACCCATCCTGACCTATGCTAGCCCGGTCTGGTCACACTGTGCTAACACCACCTTCGACTTGCTAGAAAAATCCAAAAATTCCACCATTAGAACAATAGTAAATGCCCAATGGTACATGAGAAACACTGATATCAGATTTTCAATTAAACTACCCACCCTAAAAAATTTCCTTAAAAAATTATCTGAAAACTTCTTCCAAAAAATCGATTCATCAAACAATAAAACCCCATTCAAGAAATAGAAAAATACACCCCACTCAGAAATAACCGACAACTACACAGACCAAGAGAAATCCTAATATTATAAATTTATAGTTCATTTTCCTAAATTACACTGATTAAACTCAAACACAGTCACCACTAGTCCCACCATACCAAGCTTTCACCCCTACCCCCACACATATATATATACTAAATTAGCTCACCCCACCACCGACCACACAGAACGCGCTCTCAATACGGCCAGACCGAGCAAGCAAGCAGGAACTCAATAGACTTCTGCTGTAATATTCTAAACCTACTCAAAGCAATCCATTCTAATTTTGATTATTTTAATTAGTGAATCTATAATAATTTTATTTAATCAACTATTAAATTTTAAAATTTAAAGTATTTTATAAAAACTTTAACTTTCAAAGCTATTGCAATGTAATTTATTTTAACTATCAATAATAACTCATTAACTTCTGGGCAGGTAAAAAACCAAAATTCAGTTCACCATTTAATTAAATAGTCATTTCACACGGGATAGAAGCCCGTGAGGGTTAAGTTCCCCGATATAATAGTTGTCACTACCCCCCGTCTTCGCCAGTTTTCTTCTCGAAAGTGTCCGTCTCCAAAAGGTTAAAAAACGCTGGCCTATAAGTATATATTTATGAATTCCCAACACTCCTCTGTGAACAGCTGATGAATGGGCAGTTCTGCCTAAAGATAATTTTAAACTATTCCAGTAATTATCAGTTGTAAAACCAGGACTAATTCTAATTAAGAGAAAAAAGTATGTGGATTTCCTGGCACTCCTGTGAAGATGTCGAGGCACCTTGCGGTGCCGTGGCGCCCGCTTTGGAAACATCTGAACTAAGCAAGGAGAAAAATATAAAAATTCCTAGATACTTCCAAAGAAGGGTCTTAGATTCAAGAACAGTGATTAATTTGAAGAAATCTCTAGGAAATATGGAGGTATTGACCCCACCTCCCCAATTTTTTTTAAAAATATGTTTTCGATTTAGAGATAAATTGGGAATATCTTCATCGAATCTATATTGGTGTGGTTCATTACCTCGACTTTTATTTAGGTGCTAAACTAATCTATTTGAAACACATTAAATACATAAAACAGATATTTGAGAGTAAATTTCACCTCTTAGCTTATTGCTAATTGATAGATTTTTTCCACTATCATTAAATAATAGTCGTACTTTATAAAGAAGTACGCAGCCTTCGTTCTGACTACAGAAGTAATGTTTTTACAACTATAGAAAAACGCGAAAACCCAATTATATAGCACAAACAATGTTCTCAAATCTATATTATAAATTTAGATTTGCCTATTTTACTACGAAAAGATCGTAGCCTCAAATGCCATCCTAATAATTTAAATTTGTATTTCTTAGTGCCCTCACAGTTAAAGAAAACAGAATTGCATTTCCGCATATCTCTTTCAGACAGTTTTTCTCTTGTTTTTTTCTTCTTCCCTTACCAATTTTACCCCTATAGGTATGTCTTTCTTATTATTTTCCTTTGATATTTACGAGTAATAAGAGAATATGAGAATAAACAATAACCCACTGGCGCTCATTAATGATCTAATTTTTGTGGTATTGATTGATTGTTTCATTAACGATGTACGAATAATCAACATTTGAGCTATTGGCGATAGATCTCATTATTTCGAAAATCTGTCATATGACGAGGACGACATTCGCGCGAACTGGAATTCCCCTCACTAAATTTCCACATCTCACCAGTGCAAAAATTGGAAGCATCATCAGATTTAAAGTGCAGTTGTCCCTCTTTTCACTGGATCTTTAGAGAAATATAGACTAGAACCCACAATTTGAGGAAAACAACGCTGGCTGGTAAGGAGATTGTGATTGTTACCACTCGGCTACCGTGGCCAGTTTTGGTAGTAATCGATTAATGATTACATCAAAAATCTTACTTATCAAACAATGGAGTGTGCTTCGTATTAAATGAACTTAAATCTCAAATTTCTAAGACAGTGTGATACTGAAATTAAGAAAATGATATTCACTCTAGCGTCATGCTTGTCACTGAACCGTAAATCAGGAATACGGTATACATATCCTCCAGGTCTCGTGTAGCTTTTACAGGGATTTTAATTTAAGCCAATCCAGTTTGGAATTTACATATGTGTTTAATTTGGAAACAAACATATAACAATTTTTAAAAAATTTAAAAATCTCTATTTTAATTTTATATTATTATAAGTTTAAAGCATTCACTATTTGATACTGTCTTTGTAGTAAATAAATGAAGTACATTAAACAAAGTTATTAATCTAAATGGTTATCATATAAATTATTAAAAACAGATTCAATTGTTTTATGTATATAGTCAGCCATTTTGAAATTTTAGGTTGTAAATTTAATTCAATAAGTTGATTCGATTTATTGAATGCACCTAAATACTCTACAGAAACAATAGTCAATTATTTAAGATGATTTAAATGGTACCCTGAGATTTAATATATGTTCCCGGTTCTTCTAATATTATCAAAATCATATTATTTGAAGGATCCATCATATCTATAGGATGGAATAAACTTTAGTTTTATAGATTATTCGACTCTGTGAATGAGAGAAAAGTGCAACGCTTTAAAATTTATAAATCAGCACTCATTTATGTTTCGTTTTGGCTCATTATACATATTAATTTCTCATAATAACAATTCACAATTGAAAAGTGAGTATCAATTGTTATTTTGCCTCATTGCCAATTACCGAAATATAATGAGCAAAACGGGTAAAAAACTTTAAGATAATACCTATGTTATATGCTGAAAATCCCATTTAACAAAAACCTTTCCATAACAACATCAAACTTTGATATTATTTAACATAAAACAATGAAAAAATTAGAAAAAGGAAAATTAAAAAAAATTATATATTTTGTTGCAATTATTCTTAAATAAGTTTATAATTGTTTAATTCTAAGAAACTTTTAATAACGAGATAAAATATAACTTAAAAGCATTTGAACTTTTTTATCACAAATCATGCTGCATTACTCGTCTTTTGTTCAATCAGTAATAAATCAAACGCTTTGAAATATACTTCTGTATTTTAACCGGTAAGTTATGAATTCCAAAAAAAGTTGATAATTCATTCCTGCATTACATATCATTCATCTAGATTTAACTTCAATAAAATTTTTAAACAAATCTCTTGTACTTGAAGAGAACAATAACATTCTTCCCTACAGATAATATCAATCAACTTTTTTATAACTGTAACTTTCTCGTGTTGTGAATGAAATACTCCAAGAAATCAGAAAAATATTGATAAACAATGAGAAATGTTTTAAAAAGTAAAAGGTTAAAAAAATGAATTATATTGAAGCAGAAAGAGAAAAAAAAAATTAACACATAAAATTCGTTATTATAATTTGAACAATAAAATGCTTGTTGCCATAAAGAATCTAAAATAATTAAAAGACACTATTAGACATGAGCATATTTTTTACAATATTTTTAAGATTGAAATACGATTATCAGTACAATTTAAATATTTGTTTGAAAATGCTTTTGTATTGTAGGAATATTTGATTCGGTAGATTTTAATGATGTTTCTAAGATAACTTAATGACTTTAACTACGATGTTCTTCAGTTTTTGCAGTTTCTTAAAAGAGCAGAAAACGTTGAGCGCTATTTTACTCTAGAATTTTCCTCTATAAAATAATTAAATAATAGGTGTAGTTTGAAAATAATATATATATATATATATATATATATATATACAGAGAGAGAGAGAGAGGAGAGGAAATCATTTATATATATGATTTCCCCTCTAATTTCTTACAAAAAATTATACTTTTTCTAAAATGTCTGAAATAACTTTATTAGAAACACGACAAACATTAAAATAAGTTAAAGTTGCTATGTTCACTTTATAGAGACCAATTATACCTTGGAAGATATTTAAAAAAAAACTTCAGATATTTCCCTTAAATGAAATTCACATTAAATTACATTTTTTAAAAGTTTACACTGGAGATTTTTAATGTCGGTGGAGAATACGGATAACAAAGATTTTGAACGGATAGAAATTTGTTATATTCATATAATAAATCTATTTTCCAAAAAAAAACCCATCGGCATTTATGCTTGATCAGTATAGAAAAACAAACTATTCATTGGAGTTCCATAAATTTTATTCAAATATTGTTTACTATCTGGATTTAAACGTAAATTATACTTGATATTATTAAGTCAAATGCCAGTTCATTGAAATATTAAATGAAATATTTTATTTTATCTTTATTAGAATGGAGTTAAACTACTGAATCCTATAAATTTGTATTTACTTTTCTTGTGACTAATTCAATGTTTCAAAGCAAGACACAAGCGAGGCTTTTTTCTCCATTTTTGATCTGGAAGTTGTAATGCCTCAAATGCCTTTGTAGGCAGATGTGTTAAGTAAAAAAAATCTGATTTGAAATTTTTGCGCTTTCACATGGAGTATATATTTTAAGTTTTTTAAAAAAATTATTAATAAATGATCAATCATGAATTTTAAGTTCAAAATCTGTAATTTAATGTCTTGAAGTTTAATTACCATTTTGATTTTTAATCGGCTTTTACAACAAAGATAAACGTTTTTTTCTAGTTAAATTATCAGGAATATATTAATTAAAAAACTAAAAGTAGAAATTCTAAATATGTTTACATAATTATAATATAGTTAAAAATGTCCTTGATTACAACAATAAAAATTGAGAAAACGTAAATAAGAATCTGTATTGTGCATGTTATTTTTTCAAAAAATGCTTTTAAAATTCTCACAATCAATCCTAATCTACGACATCCGTAAGGAATAGTATATATATTTTGCATTTACAATCAAATGATGTTCATTCAAATATTACTAACTTGAATTCAGTTTAAAGAGAATGCTATAAAATTATTTAAAAAATAGTTAAAGACATCTTATTCAAATACATTCTTGTCAAATTTCACATCTATTGAAATTTAAAAAAAAACAATTTACTAAAAACAGAAACCAATTAATAACAGTTTTACGTCAACTTATTAAGAAATGTCGTTGAGAAATACAAAACTATTTGTATAAATTTACAATACTGTAATTCTATTCAAAGAAATTAAATGGAGTATTGAAAGAGAAGAATGAAATGAAATATAGTATTATTTCATCTAAAATGCCCCAAAATTAAATGAAGTAAGTTTATTGAATTTCTTTTTCCTCGGAATCAACAGTACAAATGAAATCGTTTTTTCAATTTTTCAACTGTATTTTCATATTTGAACAGTTATGAAATAAATGTTATAATTACTTTAGAATTAAAAAACAAAGGATAAGTGAAAAAATAAAATCTCACTTGAAGAAATTCAGTCTATATGTTTTGTTGCTATTCCCATAAATTGATAAGTGAAAGTCGGTGAAGTTTTATAGCGCGAGAGACAAATACGCTATGCTGTGCAAAAATTGGTGTAACTATAATTTAAATGTTTAAAAAATGGGAAAAAGTAAAATTGGTTGACAAGAAGGAGGGTCGAAACATCGCTATCGTATACAGGGGGCGCGTCACGTACGTTTACCACAAAGAGTAAACTCCAAGGGAGAGAAAAAGAACGCTACGGTACCTGGATATCGTATATACAAGTTGATAAGCTCAATGGCTTTCCAATTTGATAAAATAATATGTTTAAATAATTTTAATAATTATAAACTGCTACAATTAATAAAATTGTAATTTCTATATATAATGGAATGTAGTAAATATATCCTTTTCTATGTGCATGACATACCCTTTCCTCTCTAAGGCATAAAATTTCTTTCAACTTTTAATTTCCTTAACAGATTTAAAATATTCACCAAGAGTGTTGTAAAAATTTTTAAAAAGAAAAATGAGCTTAAAAATGGCGGAAAAAAGGTATTTTTTAAGAAATATAATAAATGTAAAAGATATAATCGTAACTATATGAAACTTTTTTATATGTAGCAGAATTCGAAACTGATGAAAGAATTAATTTTTCAAAAATGCAATTATTACCAAAATATATTTACACTTAGAACCTTTATATATATATATATATATATATATATATATATATATATATGTTGGAACTTTTTTTTGAAAAATAATGTGTTTTTTTTTTAAATTCTGTCAATTATAAAACACATTTTGAATTTGGAAAATGTATTTGGAACTTTTATATGTATGAGATAATGTATTTTTTTAAGTACAAGCAATTTTAAAATATATAATTGCATTTAGAACTTTTTTTTTACGAGAGAATGTATTTTTTTTAAATAAGATCAGTTACAAAATATATACTTGTATTTGAAACTTAAATATATTATAATTTTTTTATGTAGCAGGGTTCGAAACTCATACAAGAAATTCATTTTTTTAAAATACCGTTTATTATAAAATGGTATAATTGTACAGAACTTTTTATGTAGTGGAGGGAAGCCTTATTACTCAGCTTTTCTAAGAATCTTTCCTACGTCATCGTTTGTGACTTATCCGCAATTGGACGACTACCACATTGGAACGTTAATTGCTCTGTTTGGTGATCTTGGCATGTTTCGAAAAAAACCTTCAACCCCTCTAAGTAAAGACTCCCGACATATCCATAGTTAAAAATGCAAAAGATAGGTAATCCAAATCGAGAAGAAAATTTTCACGTGCAAGCCCGTGGGAAACACACAGTCCTTTCTACAATGCGTAGATAAATTTGAAGTCACACAGTTCAAAAAATAATTGTAAGGATGATAAGTAGAATCACTACGGAGACCGTAGTCGCCAAGATAATCACAAAATAAGGAGAAATCAAATCGATGGAACTAGATATGGATATTAAAATGCGGGCGTAGCTGCCGATGAACGGAGAAAACGTCGCCGCTCAATATAGCATGCGGTACGGGGAGAAAAGATCACGCCATCCGCAGAAAACCGGTTTCAAGAGAGGAACGAGATTCGACTGAACTATAGCACGCTAGCCAGAAAATGATGAGCAGTCGATTATTTATATTAGATCGGTTATCTAGGCACAGTTTTTTTTTATTGATAGTGGTGCTGCAATGAGTAGCTATCCTAAATATTTTATAAATTTTTCTAACAAGCAGGTACTTGTACTTTAAGTAAGTAATGGTTCAGCAATACCCCCTCCCCCTTATAACTAGTACACCCTTAAACTAGAATTAGACATTAGTCTCAGGTAAAGATTTATTTGGACATTTTAAGTTACAAACGTTTCACATCCTATTCTCAGAGTGGATATTTTTAACTCCTTGAGCTTCTTATTGCTCAAATTATTTTCTAACAATTTAATTACAAATTTAAATAAGGGTAAAATTGCTCATTGTACAGAAACAAGAGGATCTCCTGTGCCCGCCAAGACTCCACGTCTAAAACCTGAAAAACTTGCATTTTTAAGAAAGGAATTTGGTGACTTGATGAGTCAATGTATTATCATATTGAGACCCTATTTAGAGTTACAGATGGAAAATTTCCAAGAAAAGATATTAAAATAAACTTAAGTAGAAAAAAAGTCATATAATTTCCCTAAACCATTTAAAATAAAATTTAAGAAAAATAGAGTATTTGTAAATCGAATGATCCAACAATTTCAAGCTGATTTAGGAAATATGTAGTCTCTTGCTAATTTTAATATATATAGATTTCTACTGACTTGTTTAAGTGTTTTTTCTAAATATGTTTGGGCTACTGTATTGCTTAATAAAAGAGCAAAAAATAGTATCAGCTTTTGAACAATTATTTTCTGAACGCATTCCTCTTAAACTTCGAACTATCGCTGATAAAGAGTTTACAAAATGCTTCTTTCAGAATTATCTAAAAAAAAGGAGATAGGATTTTCTTATGACAAGTAATAACATAAACGCCTTTATTGTAAAACGATTGAACAGAACGTAATAAAAGAAAAAAATGTGAAAATACATTACAGAGATGAAAACAAAACGATACATTGATGTCACAGATAAATTAATACCGAACTATAATATTACTTGGCATCTCAGCATACAATTGATTCCAGCTCCTATTACAGAGACTAATCAGAGACGGTATGGGAAACCTTTTATAGTAAACCGATAATAAAAAGATGAGTTAGCAAAATGATTCAGAAAACGATACAATTCAAATTAGTAAGCATAAGTTAATATTTGAAAAAAGCATATGAACATAGTTGGATCAGAGACATATTTAACATTCATCAAATTATTCAAAGGAGTTAAAATATTTATGAACTACAAAACGAAAGTTGGGAAGTGATTTAAGACAGCTGTTACAAACAAGAACTTCAAAAAGTAACAGATTCGGGTTGCTATCAATTTGAAAAAAAAATTTAAAACGAGAAAAAGGAATGTTAGAATTGAATATTTTTTACAATTTTTGCGATACCCAAAAAAATTTAATATGAGGTAACCTAGACGTAAAATACCTATAAAAAATATCAACTTGCTCATATTTGTGAGTAGTAAAAAGGTCTTTCTGCATAACATTACTTTTTTAAATAAAATAAAATTTCTTAGTTTTTTCAACTCAACTCTTCCCATTCATTTAAATGGTGAAAGAGAAATGGGGTTCGTTGATTTCATATATCGTCACCCATAGTAAAAGAAAGATAATTATTTGTCTGGATTTTATTTGGGTGAGGGAAAACAAATTTCCATACAGATACTTTCATGGTGTTATGAAGCTGTATATGATATTTTGAATTTCAAAAGAATAATATTGAATTCAAATATCATCCTGGGATTGTACCAATAAATAATTCGAAATAAAAACCAATGTTTTTAAAAACAACGTTTTTATATGGTGGCAACGTTTATTAAAAAAATTATTAAAATATTAGTTAAAACTGGTCGCAAATATCTAAATATTGCATTGTTAGGCAAATAAGAACGGTTCCCAAAATTTCAGAGCTCGAGCTTGATGGGAAAATGGTTAAATTAACAATAGACAATTTGATGACACACTGATACACATACATACAGACACACACCAAGTGAAATACATAACAACGTTAAAACTAACTAAAATTAGTTAATCCGGTAAATTAAATGGTTGGAATACAGTTTAGTCAAACCACTCTTGGAGACAGGAATTATTTGGCGGTATTTTGCCAAATGTTGCTAAATTGGTCAGTGAAGCGGACTTAACATTCAGCCAAAAAAAAAATTTTTTTTCGCTAAGTTTGGCAATTATTCAAATTGCGCCAAGTGATTGGGCTTAACTGCATTATTTAAAAAAATATGAGTTAAAACTTGTCGCAAACGTCTAAATATTGCATTTTTAGGCGAGTACGAACGATTCCTAAAATTTCAAAGCTCTAGCTTGATTGGAAGTTGGTTAAGTTAACGATAGAAAATTTGATGACTCACACACACCAAGTGAAATTCAGAAAAACGTTTTAAAATAAAGACAAAAAGAGAAGCCACAGTCTGTTCTCGTGAAAGCATTTCCAATGTGCTAGGCTCTGAACATGATAAATACAAAGGATCAGTTGAAAGTCCATATATATCCAATCTTAAGCAAATTTCTCATTAATTTGATTTTAAAGAACCTCCAACGGTAGGTGATATCCAAGCACCTTTTTAAAAATTGTAAAAACAGAAGGAAAAGATGGAGAGAGAGAAGTAGTGAATGCGCATTACACGAGACCTCATTAGGTGTCCATCATACAACGACATTTTCATACAATCGAAATAGTTCTTAGATTACAATCAGATGATTTAGTACATTTTAAAAGGGGTAGCGTGATAGTTGTGTTACATTTTCACGAGCGTAAATAGTGTAAAAGAAGATAAAAATAAAAAATACATTAATTATATTATATTAATTAGTAAAATAATTTTATTAATTTAAATATATTATAATGAATTAATCATAATAAAAATAATAATAATAAGCACCTAGGTTTACGCATTCATGTATTTAGAAATTGCTAATTAAGGGAAGTTTTTTTCTATTTAATAATAATAACACCTATTAAGATTCAATTTTGTTTCCTGTAAAACAAATTAATATTAAAATAATTCATTTAAAAGCAGTTATTTTACCTCTTATTTAATAAGATAGATTAATTGGGGGGACAAATTTCACTACTAATTTGTTTTAATCTACAGAAAAAATAAATAAAGATTTTTTTATGTATAGTCCCTTATTTGAAGACGAACGCCCATTCCTTTCCTCAGATCCTCTGCCTCAGAATCGGCATCTGCTAATACATGTCAATGTGTTACCATTTTCGAACAGTTAACGAAATGATTACTTTTTTGAAAGATTCAAATATCTTTTGGGATCCTTTACGAAATGTATTTCTACATATAATTTATTATATTATGAACATGTAATTTTAAAAGTAATTTTTTGATTAAATAGGAGCAAAGAGAGATAAATACAACTGAAAACAAAATTGATTGGTGAAAAAAATCTAAGAGAAATAAGAATTACTTTGAGTAATTTAAATGTAACAAATAAGTTTTAAAAACTGTAAATTTTCCAAAACTAATTATAACCGTATATTTTATTCGTTTATTTTTATATGGATTTGTCTTTACAGAATTGGACGACCTTAGAATATTCAGGTTGCAATAAACATTTCCGTCTTTGAATCGGAAGCTATTGTGTGAAAATTTAACGAACATTTTAACATTATTCGAGAAAGTAAAAAATAAATATATTTTGAAATAGTTTTAAGGTATCTACTTTATTGTACAATACGTGAACCTTTCGAGGACAAATATAAAATTGGAGGACATCGAAAAAATATGAGTTAAATAATTAATCATTTTGTTCTATAATGCCTTCTCTATACGCTTAAAAACTCATAAAAATTACTTGTGTGTACTTTAACATGAAATAGTGGTTGCGCTACCCGAGTGAACATGGTCGCCATCTCGTAGAAGGTGTTGTTTTCTTCGAGTCGTAGAATCGAGTTCTGACGCAGCTAAAACCTACAGTGTAGCTGGGGTGGTACAGCTTTAATGCTTCGTGGACCGAAGGTGACGTGGTGTGGAAGTTTAGAGAGGAACTCAAGTGTCCCCCTCTGCACTTGAAGGAGGTTCAAAATTATGAGGTCAGTTGCCATCAGCTCTCATGTTACTTCAAAGTGCGATTTCAATAAACAATCATTCAAAATTTAGAAAGAAAATTATCTTATAAAATTAGTACCCTTAAATTGTTTATTCATTTGAAGACTAATAATTTACCTTCTAAAATTTTCAAATTAATGCTTGTAAGAAACTAAATTATCTTCTTACCATTGGTAAAACTTCTTTTAGGTAAATTTAGTTTATATAAAATGTATCACTTAATTTCACCCTTTTTTAAGAAGATGAAAAAATAGTGGATTCATCAGAAATCTAATTATAAATTCTACATAATTAAATATCCACTATCGCGTGTTGCAATTTTTATCACTTGATAATATTTTCCTAAAGTTATTTCACTTGTATTGTATAATTAAGTAATATAAAGGTTTTAATTTTTTCATCCTAAAAATTATAAGTATTCGAATTGTTGACAGGTATATTGTCGTGTTTATAAGTATACATAAATTTATGTAAATTTTCTTTGAATGAATATAAATGCAGAAAATTGAAATAGAAAACATGGAAACAACCGCATTGCTTAAGCTTATGTTAAAATGCTTAAAAAAGTTTCCTTTTTAAGTTATCAACTGTTCCAAATATCAATTAATCTATTTAGAAGTTTTGTAGGTAACCCGATAATTATGTACAAAATATTGGATGAAATTATTTTTAACTTGTTTATTACTTCCAAAACTTTTTACAAATAAAAACAACGTATGGTAATAATTGGAAGCTTTTTTATTTTTGTTAATGAATTTGCATGCATCATTTTAGCTTTATTTCGTATAGTTATGAAAACAATAATTATGATAAAACAAGATATTTTGTATTACATTCTTTTTATATATTTTTTTACTTTTCAAAAACTTTAAAACTTCTTTTCATTCTTAATAGAAATATATATACATATATTTGTAAACATTTTTTAAATGTCTTTTTATCTATTCCAAGTAAAATAAAAGTATTTTATTCTTAAATTTTTGCAGAAATAAATGCATAATAAGTTTGTATTTATTTATTCCAAATTATACTTTTGTGAAGGTAGTTATGAATCCTTCTTAAGATTTCAATTTCCAGAAGTACTTTAAAGTAAAGAAAAGTAAAATAACTCTTGCAAAAATATTAAAATAATTATCAACTGTATTAAAGTAATAATTAACTGTACATAAAACTGCCAGCAAAAAAGGCATAATAAGTTTGTAGATATTTATACTATCTTGCAAAATGATAATCCTAATAGAGATTTTAAGCAATTTTAAGGAATTCAAACAAGATTTAAAAACAAAAATAATAAATTTCTTACATTCACCAAAATACCTAAGTAGAGTAATTAGGTTAAATAAAAGTAGTTTAAGTTTTTCTTTCATTTGTTTTGTTATTGAAACCCGGTTTGGATAAAACTTTGAACCGTTGCTACTTTGTAAGTAGACTTCATTACATTCTGAAAAAAATATTGTTAACACTCGATTTGCTTCTCAAAAAGGCAATTTTCTGCAAACGAAAATCATTTTTTTTTCACATTCTCAATTTAATCTTGATTATCCCTATCTCGAACCGACTGTGGTCTATTTCATCCGAATAACGTGGTTTAACTGTATTTATGAATAATACAATCATCTGTATTAAAAAAATCTGGAATTTAAAAAGAGAAAACAATGTTAAAGCCTTCCAAAAACTTACCCGCGAATACGATTTAATAGCGATGCCGTGCTTAATAGCGATGAACGGAGCTCTGATTTGTCGTGGGAACGAGTTAAAGATGCTTTTTAATGTGCGGTCTCCTCTCACGCACTCCGAGCAAATATTCAACAGTTTGGACACGTTGTGCGCATCCTATCAGTGACGTCACACATACATTAACAGCTTCCAATAAAATTGTTTTCCAGTTGAGAAAATCTGCCGAAATTCGTTGATGATTTTAATAATAAAACCTCTGTTTGTTTTAATTAGACTTTAATTCACTAACTTTGAGTGTAGAGTGCTATATTTTCGTAAATCAAAAGAGAGAAATTCTGGTCGAAGAAGCTTTTAAGTTTTTAAAAGTTTCTTTAAGAAGTATTTAAACCTTATAATCAAATCAAAGATTCACCAAAGTTTTCTGAAAATTTTAAACCAATTGGCATATGTATATTTAAAAAATTTTCATTAATTAAATCTTATTTTTATATTTTCTAAATGAGGTGAAATAATTATATCGTTTTTTCATTAATTCTAATAAATAATATAACTGTATCACTTACCAGGCAGCCTGGCTGGCTAACTTACCGGAGCCTGAGGCTGAACTGGATACTAGCGTCTCTTTCGCAACTGGCATCTTACAGAGTGGACCAATTTTTTTAAAAATCGAAGGGGAGATGAATTTTGGGGGCCCATTGCGATCAAATCGCATCGGAACGTTTGTTGACGGTGGATTTCGGGTGCCTGTTATGACGGGTTCTTATTGACGGTGCTCGAGTCGACGCTGAGCGGCGGTAGATTTTTATTGACGGTGCTCGATTTGAAGCCGTAATAAGCATCAGGGCGAATTCTTAATTCTATGAAGGAGGTGTTATTTTAATTCCAGTTCACACACGTTCAGATTTCCTTTAATTATTGCCTAAGAATTCGTTGTTTCACCGAAAATTTAATCAATCATTATTTTTTTGATAAGATTAAATTTTTTCTGCTGGACTTTAGAATAATCAACACTAATTTATTTCTATTAATAAATTATTTCTAATTTTTTAATTCTATTATCTAAATAAATTTCTATTAACTAATTTATTTCTAACACTTTTAATTTATCTGTTTCTGACTGTTTACATGAACAAATAGTGATCAGTTCTTATTTTAATTATAAAATGAAAAAATTTCAGTTCTGTTTAATTAAGATTAATTATTTTTATTTCGGACATGTGATATTCCAAACTGGACAAGATTCTCATTTTAATTAGGAGGTGTCTGTGATAAATCTCAACCTAAAAATGGAAGAACATCGATATAGATATTACAAATACACTAGTGAGAAACATGTTCAAATGCTTACATACTGTTGTGGATGCTAAAGAATATCCTATTCAGTACTAAACTACGGAAATATTGTAATATTTATTTAAAAGTTATACAGTTCTTAATTTTTTAAACCTTATAACACTAGCATGTTTATATGCATTTAATCACCAAAGTATGCACCTAATGCATGTAAGTATGCAGACAAAATGGGAAAATCCCCACCATAGCTTATTTGCTTTTTTTAAAAAGCATTGGCCTTTTACACCATATTTGAATTTTTAATCTTTCACCGTTTTTATCCCCTTGTTTTTGTCTCAGGTTTTAAAAATTGTATAGTTTTAATGAATTGTAACAAATGTTTGGCACAGCATGGCCTGATTTGTCTCTTGCGCCATAAAATCCAACAGTCACTCATGCAGTCAAAAAGTTCAAATTTTTAAAATAAATATAAGATATAGTTATATATATATATATATATATATATATATATATATATATATATATATCTTTGGAGAATATACCTCATTGATTGTGAATTACACTTCAAGAAAATGGGAAATGAATTTAGCTTTAATTTACACTACAAAAGTATGCATATAATTGGAAAATTTAAAGCTTGTAAGTCATTTAAAAGTCTCGATACACTTCTGTATGATTATGCTGTATGTTACGGTTAGTTTTAAAGCTTTTTCTGTAATTTTCTCTATATTAGACGCTAAATAATTATAAAATTTAATAAAGGCTCCAAGAGGAAAGAACCTTTCACAAGATCTTTAATTATAAAACTGCACACAGAGAGCAAGTCTCAACGGGAAATCTCTAAGATCATCAGAAAAAGTTCTGTTACGTTTTTATATACGCCATTCAAAAATTTACAAAGAACAACTCTATCACTAGGAATTACGTTAAAATTACGCATTTAAAAAGTCATGTATTACTAGCTATATCTAAAATTTACATAGGCAAATTTTCACATATTACTAGTGATACATACAACTCGCGTGGTGAGTTCTAGTTCATGAAGCGAGATAAATGGGCCATAGATGAAAAAACCAAACCAGTTGGCATGCAGCCTTTTCTTTAAATTATTAGTTCAATATTATTGGAATAATTTTGTATTAAAAATATATAAGTAAGATAAAAATTACCAATTGGCATTAATATTTTGAATTATAATGGACAGTTTCATTGGAAATGCATTATACAATCCATTTCGTTAGTAGTCATCCATACATCCGGCCGAAGTCCTCATTAAACACAATCCGACTCATGTGAAAGGTCGAGCAATATTTTGTTTCTCGCGAAAGATCATGTTTCGATCTTGTAGAGTCCCGTCTCCTGGAAACGAAAATCATCCCCACATTAGATGTTGTACATGGCAGGTATCATTTTCTTTCGCATTTGGAGTACTCAGTAAGTAATAGTAGAGATTATTAATTCATCTACACACCCAGAAGAAAGGATTATGTTCCTTGATTTTAGTATAAGGGACACCAATTACTTTTCACTTAAATTTTCAGGAGAGAAATGACATCAAAGATTTACAAAATGTTCCATTAGAATATCGTGTCCAGGCCATGGTCATTTAACTACTTTTTCTAGCAAAAGACTTACACCCAAAACAATGTCATATTTGTATAGCAAATGTCAGTGCAACAAATACTTCATATCAATTACAATATTTCAAAAAAATTACAATTAGAATAAATATCACTTCCTAGGTATCCTGTCATTTAAAGCAACCTATTGTAAACCATTAGCCAAAAAAGTAATCTTCAATAAAATTTTAAATGATTATAACTTGTTAATAAAAAGCAGTAAGTTAAAAATTGTTTTTTAATTTTTGTGAAATGTGTTGCTTAGCTAGAATTTGGAGTATCTCAATCACACACTCATAACTTTAATGCCTTTAAATGTTCAAGAAATCTTCCCAAAACATCATTTATTGCATTTAAGAAAGAAAATCAAGACTGTTTCAAGAAATAACATTATATCTCATTACTTTTGAAAATTCAGTCTATTTAATTATTTACTTCAATTTACGATTAGTTTATCTGTAATATTTTTGCACATTGAAAATTATTGGGGGAATGATATTTAGTTTATTCCAAAATATTTCAAAGAATTTTAAAATAATTCAAGAGAGAAGATTTTCACTGTAAAATTTTTAAAAATTGGTTCTGAATATGGAATGTGAATGGAAATGAACATTTGCTTATGACTCCATAAGGATAAACCATTTTTAAGAATGAAATGCAAAAAATTATGTACAATTTTCCTGTTAAATTCCTTTTGCAAAATAAATTAATTCTATTAAAATAATCCAATGAAATTCTTCAAAAAGTTAAAAACAACTTCAGAAAAAATACGGTATCTTATAAAAAATATTCAACCGACAATGATTGTGTAAAAGTACATTGTTGTACCCCATTATTGGTTTCTTGACTGTTCTTTGCATTTGTTCTGTTATTAGCTTCGTAATCAAGATGGAAGCTGCTGAAGTTATTGTATTACATTCTTTGAAAGGGAAATACTTTAATTTTACATGAAATCTCTTTTTGAAATTCCTGTTGCTTCTCACATTACAAATTTGCTATTTTTCCATTATTTTTTTTTAATTTAAAGCTATTTTTCAATGTTATTCTTAAAAAAAAAGGGTATTATTTTTTTTTTAATCTTTAAAATATTAAAATAAAGAGCGTTTGATAAAATCTTATTTGTAACTTATTTTAACAAAATTACATGTGATTTCCTATGATCTTAAAGATCAAAAATACATTAAAGCGCTGAACAAAGAGGATAGCGAGTCAGTCTGTTTTGTGAAAGCCCCATAGCTTCTTTTAAACTTGTTTGAATAATAAGAAAAACCTACTATGTGACACCTTGAAGCACTCAAAATCAAACAAGTATATCAGTTGGAGAGAAAGGCCAGAAAATAACCAAGAAAGGAAGACTGCACATAAAATTTAAGAACACAAATGTTCTAGAGTTAACGAGCAACTAATAGGAAATATTTTCAAGTGGGTAATTTTTATTTTTTTTAAAGTTACAACAGAGTAGTGTTTTATTGAAATCTGTAAGAGTAGGAACACTTTTAGAAGACTTAGTGAGATAATAAATTGGATAGGTATATAAATGTGTAGTTTCTTGAGCTATCATGAGTATAAATAATTTAATATTAACCATTAGCTGGATAAAGAAATAGATTTAAATTTATGTTGGAGGATTTTATTTCTAGTCCTAAGAATATACATTTTATGAGGTTTATTATTATTTTCTTACAAACTTCTCTTTAGCTGCAACCTTGAATTTCAAATATTGTGAAAGTAGCAGTCTAAGTTCTTTGTAGAAAATTTCAATTTATTTACGATAATTTTTAGTGCATATTTTGTCATATTTGCTCATTATTTGGAGAAAAGTATTTTATTAGTTTGAGTTCTATTTAAGCTTAGACACATTAACATCTCAATCTTGTGGAATATTTGTTGGTTACAGTTCTTCGATGTTTTGTATCCATGTTATTATTAATGATATTTATAAAATTATTTAATTCAATTATAGCTTATTGGTGAAGTTAAAAATTACCTTTATAAAGACAATGACAAGAGTTAATCGTACTATAAAGTTTATTTATAAGCAACTTCATATAAATTATACATAATAAATTTAATCCCATAAGAGGAGAATACTGTAAGTGGATCACAGGTGACAGGCTAACATAAACAGGTAATGCTAAAGACAAAAGTTATGGGAACTAAAATAAAAAGTAGTAGTGAAGTTTAATATACATGAAACACAGTGAAAAAAATGTAAATTATCTGGGTTATTAATATACATAAAATATACTTCTGCATTCACTCAGATGTTATGTGTATAAACATAAAACTTTTAAGCTACATATAGATAAAAGCAAGAAGATATATGCATTCAATATATAAATACGAAAAGACCATAAATAAACTTTCTTTAAAAGGATTAAATAATGAGTAATTTTTCATGCAAAGAATAAAATAATCACCACTTTTGATGTAAGACTAAAAAAAATATTCTGGATTAATATTTTTCTTATAAATAGTGTTTAAACAAGAATCATTTCAAAACATTTAACATTTCCAAACTGCAGTTTTCTTCATAAAGAGGTAGCCAAAGGATTCAGCAGGAAAAAGCACAGTAATATACATTATTCCACAAAATGTTTATATATATATATATATATATTAATAAGTCTTAAATCCACAACTCTTTATAAAATAAAAATAAATTACATAGTATAACTATAACTTTTAAATGTGTTATTTATACACATACTATTATTTTTATTTTTGTTTTTTGATATATTACCCTTTATTTACAAATGTAATTTTAAGAGTAAGACATGCTAGCAGTAGCAGGATATCAACAATAAAGAAATGTATCAGTGAAAAAAAGTTGTCATAAACATTCTAGAAGTATAGTTTTATAATAAGAGAAGTGAAAGTCCTTTTTTTTCAACACAATGAGCAGTACAATTTTAAGAGTTTAATAAGATAAAAATAAGCAGAGACCATAAAAATTGGAAAAACAAGTGCTTTGCATTCAGATGATGCAAATTCCATCAAATAATGATGAAAAAAATGCAGTGTGATACACATGATCCTGTATTGCTATTTAAACCAATGGGTGAGGAAATGACTGGTCATGAAAAAATAACAGAGAAATACATGCTGATAAAAATGAATGATCTTCACGAAAAACTTCTTGAATTTTGAGGCAGAAAATGTGTCACGATTGATTCTACCTGCGGGTTTGACTTTTAGTAGAGTACCAATCTTTAATAAAAAAAAAGATGAAAAAGAAGCCGGATTAAAACTCGCATATTATATTTGTCATCGTAGCGGAGTTGCAAATCCTACATCAAATATAATTAAACATGCAAAAGCCTCAGGTTCTGCAAAATGTGGTTTTGCTTGTCTACCTATGATGACTGTTTCACGTCGTTCAATATATGGAGTCACAGAAATCAATGTACAGTATCAGACTGTCCACGTAGGACATGATATAGAAGCTGAAAAACTTCATCTGATGAAAGATCAGCTCTAGCATCATCTCTTGAACAAGGTATTCCAATGGCAAAGATACTAGATGAAACCAGAGAAGCATTACTCTCGCGACAAACAATTTGTGCTAACTACACGTAAAGATTTTCAATATGTTACATGCAGATTATAAAATTGGAAAAGCGGGTGTTTTGCATTCAGATGATGCAACTTCAGTTAAATTAATGGTGAAAAATATGCAGGATAGTCCACATGATCCAGTATTAATATTCAAACTAGTTGGGGATGAAATGAATGGATACAAAAAAATCGGAACAGAGGAATTCATGTTGGCAATCATGAATGACACCCAAGAAAAAATTTCTTGAACTGAACGGTAAACAATGTGTTATGATTGATTCCATCCATGAAACTAATCAGTATGGCTTCCAAATGACAACATTAATGGTGCATAACACATCGATCAATAACTCCCGAGTCTAAAATTGAAAACAACATTTTTTTTGCGAAATTTTTTTTATTCATCAACATAACACCTTTTGTTAATCACCTTTTAGGGTGATACAATCGTTCCAACGCTTTTCCAAATCTTTTTTTTTTTTTTTTTTTTCCAAAAAAAATTTTTTTTTTCTTTTTCGCTAGAAATCTTTTTTGTTGCGAGTAAATAGCGATAAACAGCTTTCTGAATCATCGACTCGTTGCTGTTTTAAAGCAATCGCGGCACCCACTTGAAAAAACCCTTTTTCACTTCACTTCAAAAAACCTTTTTCCTGGTCCGATCGACTTAAAATTTTGACACGTTTCAAGCAAAGATTAGTACTCTAGAAAGACCTGGTTACTGGTTTACTACGAGCGCCATCTCTGGGTTAGTCTTTGGAGTTATTGATCGATGTGTTACATTAATGCAATATATGCATTCGTTCCTTCTCGTGTAGTATTTGCAAACACATTCACTTTATCCATAAAGAGAGCAGTGTAGGTGAAACATCAGTGGAAACGAAAAGACTTGGAACACTCCAATCATAATTTTGTTGTAGATGAAAATTATAATGAAAAGCATGAAATGAAAAAAGATGCAATTGTACCCATTTTGCGTAATATTTCACTACATGCTGAAATCCAAAATTAAATGACAGAATGGAAAACAGCATAGTATAATGTAGCAACACGCTTAAAAAATGTTACATCTATTGAAGAGGTGCTTAGAATCAAAAGATCTATGAATGCTTTAAAAACAAGCATAAGTAGTTCTGAAACAATGACAAACCTTTCAGGTTTACCAGCAGCACAACCAAAAGTGGCCTGTACTGAGCCGAATAAAACAATTGAACAACATAGAAGATTTTTTATAAAAAAAAAAAAAAGAAAACTTTCTAAGCAAAACAGAAGTTGCCCAACAGATATACAGAAACATCAAAAACAAGAATGAGAATGGTTGTTACCAGTCCAAATATGATTGAAATTTTCGTCAATGTATGGATAAAAGCAGTCACTATTTTCTGGTTTGCTTAGAGGCTTTTTAAGTGTCATTCGACATTTTTCCATACAGTCAGTGCATCATTCAGTAAACGTATCTTATGAAACATTATGATTTACAGTCAACCTGTATTTTTCACCGCACATTCCACAAATTAATTTTTTAAAGATCAGCTTACTTTCTTCAGGATGAAATTTTCTAGTGTGTTTGTACAAACTTTTTTTCGCTCCAATGTTACGCAGCATGTATTACACACTGATCGTTCCTTTGTCCCTGAAAAGGGTTGTTTGTTTTCCGATTTTTAAGTAGACATTTTTCGCACATTTGAGCATGAATTTTAATTTCATTTAGTCATGATATATATATAATTGTTTGAAACATTTTGTTTCTAAATATTTGAAATATGTTGTATACATTTATCTAAATTAGCGAACTTTTATTTTTGTGTTTTATATGCCAAGACCAATAGTGAAAACTATGAATCAAATTTAAAAATTTATTTCTAACTATTGAGTTATCAATACTCCTGTCCAAATTTTCAAAGAAAAGAAATGGTGTTGATAAATAAATACTCAAATATCCTCATTATTTAAATATTCTTAAAGGCTCATTCACACATAAGCCGTACAAAATTAAAACTAATATGACTTTCTCTTTAAGATTATCTCACGTTTTGTTTCCTAAACATATTCCGAACCTTATTGAAATGCTGAATGGGTAAGATTTAGGAGAGTTTCGATATTTTTCAGGTATGAAAGCTGTCTCAAACTTCTATCAGTACTGAAACTAGATGTGGGTGCCATCGCAAATCAGAGTATAACACTTAATCATTTCTAAACAATATAATAATACATACATACATACATACATATAGTTATTACATATATAAATGATACAGTAACTAAATTATTATTAAAAACACATAACAAATAAGAGAACAATTGAAATTCATAAATCGACAAAAGAAAATCTTTATAGAACTATGTAAAATAAATAAACAAAAATTGAAATGAAATTTTAAACAGAATGAATACAACAAAACAAAACGTGCATATTCAGACTGGGGACTGAATTGTGGTGTAAAACTTGTTCTATGGTACCAACTCTTCCACAGTGCATTTGGTGGGAGAAAATTCGATCACTCCCAAATGTAAATTGTTATAAGTTGATCAAAAGAAACAAGAAAGGCAGGATACTTCAGTCATAAAAAATTAAAACTAAAATTTTCTAGCCAAAAACTTTTCCTTAGTTAAAGATTTAAAAATTTTAAACGCAAAAACCTTTCAATTAAATAATTATTTTTAGTTAAAGATTTAAAAAATTTAAAGTGAAAACCAAACCATACCCAAATCTGAGCTTTTGAAAAGAACTGAATCTAATCTCCACAGATGCCAAATTTTAAGATCTTGTGACATATGTCATTAAGGTTTATAGTGGAAGTGCTTTAAAGAATCTTTTAAATGAAGATCTTCAATATTACGCACTGTGCTGTCAGATATAAAGTGAATATTAATAATACTTAGTTAAAAAAATTCCAAAGTAGGGACTATTTTATAAACATTTCATGATGAATACAATCGTGAATAGAAATAATACATTAACCAATACGTTAATAAAATAGTTTACAATACATAATTAATTAAAAATACATAAATAATACAATAACGTAAACAAGCAAATGTGTAACATCCCCTATGTGCTAAAATTAGTAAGGAAAACTCGACTGAGTGGATTTTCTACTCTTTTTAAATTTACTTATTTTAATACATAATTTAGGTATGGTACATTTCATATTTACGCAGTTTCTATAGAAAAGTCACCATAATTGTTTTGGATCTTTCCTACTTTCACAAATTGGATAGAATATTGCAAGTTGAAAATTATTTTAATTTGAATGTAACATTTCTTTTAATGGTGAATTGAAATCGGAGATTGTTTGGTTTTGTAACAACATAAAACATAACACTCTATATTGTGTAATAAGAAATATTATAATTTATGTGCTATTAAACATAACACAATGATATATGTTAACATAATAAAATTTTATTTTTAACATAGTAATGAAATTTAAAAATTTTAATATAAAATTTACATATTTCTTTTTTATTTCATTTGAAATGCATTTTTATCCCTTGGACTGAAGTGGGAAAACTCTTAAGTATCTCGACTTTAAAATAAAAAGATTTTGGCCACTTTAAAATTAAACATTTCATATATATATATATATATATATATATATATGTGTGTGCGCGTGTGCGTGCGTGTGCGTGTGCGTGCTTTAAAGCATTTAAAAGTGAATAAAAATGTACAATTTTAGCTTTAAGTGGGCGCCAAAAATAACTTTCATCAGATGGCCAAAAGAGTGTTTAACATTTTTATCCTGGAAAATATTTCAATGATTCTTATGCACTGAATTATGAAATAATATTCAAAAAAAAATTAAATTAAAAATACTTATATTAATTTATTTATATTATCTTAGTTTTCTTCCATTAATAAAAATTTTGAAATTTATAGCATTTTTCTAAATTTTAACTAAAATATTTATCTCGCTCCCTATATTTTAAAACAAAGTCTTTTTTTTCTACATAACTTAAATATTTTTAAATCTTTTTCTTCTCATATTCATAACTGTAAAAACATTTTCATCTTCAAATCTCTGGGTTTTCTTTTTCATCATAGAATTCCTCTCTTTTCAAATTTAAAACTTTGAAAACATTATTTCAAAAATCATAAGATTTCGAATTATGAATTAAACTTTAAAAAGTTTAAGAATCAAGCTTTTTTAACCAAAATATTTTGAAAGGTTGAAGAATTCATTTCAGAATATTACGCGAGTGCATGTGTAGTTATTTATAAATCGAATAATAAAACAAAAATATTTTTTCAGGGAAATTTGATTTGAACTTGGTTAATGCTGAAGCGCAGGCATTTTGTTCACTTAAATTGTCTTAAAAGGAATGTATTTTTTAAGAAATAATGTAGTTGAATGAGAGGCAATTTCAGAATGTTTACGGAAGCATTCAGGAATAACAATGGAATTAGAATATATGACACGTAAATTACGGTAGAAAATAGGAAACATTATTTATTTTTTTGAAAGATGCTCTTTTAGAATAATATGAATGATTTGTGATTCCCTTATTTCATTCGAGAGTTTTAAGGATTGCTTCAACTGATTACTTCGCCACTGAGTGAATTCTGAAAAATTTTGAAGACAAAAATTTTACATAATTTTTGGCTTTTTTTGGGTTTACCTTCACTCACATTGTAACTATGCCTGGGTTAAAATTTGAAAAGCTTTTTCCTCGTATTTTAAATTTCTCAACTGTGTTAAAATTTTGTCAATTGATCTGAATGATTGTTTTGGATATCAATAACATAATTTAATTATAATTAATAAAAATTAATTGATTAGCACTAATATTTAAAGAATTAAATTTTACTCATAATTCCAAAGAATGCCATCTAGATGTCTCTTCTGCCATTACTTTCTCCTAAAAACTGAGCATAAGCGATGACTGGCTGGGGCTCGTCATTCATCTTAGTATCGCAGTAGTATCCTACCTTTTTTAATGGGTTTTCTTCTTTTCACATTATAATTATGTCTGGGGCAAAAATTTTAAAGTTTTTTTTTCATATTTTGAAGCCCTCAATTGAGCTGAAATTTTCTTTTCGCGATTGTTTTTATGACGATCCGATAATTTAATTATAACTCGTAAAATCAATTCATTAAAACTAATTATTTAAAGAATTAAATTCTACTCTTAATTTTAATTGTTTAATACGTGAAACAGTTGAACATTGAAAATAGCAAATTAAACTATCTCCTCGTAAAATTTAAATAAGTAAAAAATATATTTATGTTACTCAAAACTTTGCTATTTTGTTCTAATTTTAATTGAAAATTAATGTTGAATAGCAATAAAACAAGAAAGAAAAACCCATGTTTAAGAAAATCGTTTTTTACCGGTCTTCTTATCCTTTTGAGGCATAACTCGTAGACTAAGATTTATAGCAGATATTATAAATCGCGTTCAATTTATTTCTATTATATCATTATTCTATTCTAATTCTTTATTAAAAACTAAGACCCAGAGGCAGTGATTTGACTCCTGCAAATAGATAATCGTAGTAGAAATTGCGCAACCCTAATTACAAGACTCGCACACTGATACACCATTTCCAATAACGTTTCATTACACTTTTCGTTATGAACAAGCAAATGTACCAATCCAAAATATTAATTACACGCGAGAATAAAGATACATTGAAAAACCCATTCGTAAATATTGACACATAAATGCCGCGGAGATGGTATGTCGAATCGATATTTGATGGAAGACTTCCGATTCGGGCGCACAAATAATGTCGGGTTGACTAAAGGTAAAGGTTTCTCTTTCTCGCGCATTCTCTCTCTCGATCCTACTTTGTGTTCTTAATGCAAATATATTGAAAAAATTGATAAAAAACTACTGAGAAAGAAAGTGAAATTATCTGAAATTCTTTTAAGCCGCTGGCAAAATAAGAACGTTTATTGAATTCTCTTTGGTGTACACAAGTACTTGCAATTTTTCATTAGTTCAAATCAGAATTTTAAGATCAAAATCACTCCAACACGTGACTTTTCATGTTTTATTTATAATGATGTCCATATCCTTATAATTCAATCCATTCAAATTTCTTAAGGATGTTTCCCATTCCCTGATATTTAATGCTGTAAATATTTGTTTTTTTGAATGATGGAACTCGTAATTCCTGCACTTCTTCCACGAGCAAAGAAACTAGATTGCACGCATTGGAAATAAATATTTTTTGGAAGAAGAGTGCGACTCCACTTACTTCTGTTTGCGAGAATCGGTGAAAATATTAAATTTTATGTGAGATATTTTAACTATTTCAATTTAGAAATTTTATGTTTAGTTTCAAGGGATTTTTTGTCAAATACAACTAAGGATTTGAACCTCATGATATCTTTCATATTTTTGATGAGTTTAAAAGTTGCCACTAGAACTCAGGTATCAAATGAAAAATTCATCATAAATGTGAAAAATAAAAAACCCTTTTTTTTAAAAAAAAAAAGAAAAGTTGAGTGTTTTTTCTTCATCATGAGATATATTATTACTGTCAATATCATCATTATATCAATATTGCTATCATCATTATTAATATTTATGAAAATAATAGCATATTTTGTTTAACTTTTATTATTTTGCATTCCTCATTCTTCTGGGTAGCAAGTATAGTCCTTTAGAATTTTACACTTATACATCTTAAGCTTTAACAGTAACTATTTTTCTACGATAGAGTGAATTTTATGAGAAAATTTGTAATCATGTTTATTTCTTCCACATAAAAATTTCAAATGCAGGCACTCTTCACAAATATCGGAACACTTTTATCTTAGTAGTTCATTACATCACATTTTAGTGATTACATTAACCTAAGTAAGAGACTGTAGATAATTCATTAACTTCTACAGACTTTGATGCATTTCTTCCATAAATATTCATAATACTAAAAGTTAACTTTTATTAAGAATATAGAAATTAATGTATAAAAATTTGACTTATTTTGGTTCGCACGTTAAATATGTTGTTTTTGATTAAAAAAAATTTTTATAACCCGTGACAAATAAATACATTTAAGAACGCAAAGCCTTAATGTGTTTCTAAAGATAATACTTTTAGTAGAATATTAAAATGGCAGCCGAAAATTTCCGAAAAATATGTAAGATATTTGCAAAAATAACCTTAAAATATGTTTCATAGTTTCATTTAATAACAAATATACTTTGGTATACAAGACACCTCCTTTTTGAAGATTTCGCTTTAGGAATCTGTCACATGAATCTCAATCTATCAGATAAGGAATAATATTAATACAAACGGAGCACGAGAGGGAAGAAGATCAGAAATACATTCTTCCAAAAAAAATCAGTTCTGATTACGATATTTAATTTTTACTGCTCTCATGAGTCCTTACTAACATTCATTTCAAATATTTTTAAGAATTTAGAAATGTTAATTTGAATATAAAGCGAATGCGTATTTTCCTCTTTTCAACTATAAAAATCGATAATTTCCGAAAAAAGAAGAGAATGAAGAAATCACGCTCTTTGTCTTTATTCTTATTTTTATGGGATTTTTGCTTTATTGTACATTTTTGAAACTTTCAATAATTTGGTATTCAAAGAGCCATATGTAGAAACTCAACTTGTGTGTGTGCAGAACTTTTTGTTTCACTTTAAAAATAAACTTAAAATATTTGCAAATCTCATTCTTCATTTATAAACACGCTGCATTCAGACGATCATTCGGTTTCTATTTTGGATATTCATACTGTTGAAACATTAATGTGCACACATATTCTCAGCGCCTGGACGGAAAAGTGAAGGAACTCTGGCGATGAAATTCTAGCAAATTGAATAATGAAAGTGAACTATTTATTAAAAATGTATGTTTTCTATAAAACAATTTAAATATTAAGACAATGCAAGCTTTTGACGATAATTTTTTTTTCTCAGTGTTAGCAACAGTGCTTTTATATAACTAAAAATTGATTCGGATGCTATTTATACCAGGTAGAATAGAATATCGATTATGTCTTAAAAATTATTTATGATTTCATTCTTAACATTTAACAATTTCTTCAGTAATGCTTGTATATAGTTAAGAGGGTTACAGTTCTATATTTAAAGAAATTTACCATGACATAGCAATTTATTAATTTTAAGAAAAATATACCATAATTAGCTAATTAATAACTTAATTGTAAAAAGCTGATCCACCTACCGGCAAAATACAGACATTCACTTCTATCCCTCTCTTCTCCAGTTAGCTGGTAAAGTATCTTTCTAAAAGCAAATCGTTTCCCCATCCAAACATTTTCATCCCTCCGTCATCTGGTTCATCGGTACGCTTCCGATGTGATTCCCCTCAGACATGTTTTTATGCCTGAAAACAACGTCACATATTTGATGAAAATAACCCCCATTCGGCAAATTTTCGCACCTGACGCAATCATCTAGACCAGTGATTCTCAAAGTGATCCCTACGGAACCCCAGGGTCCCCGATATCTTTCAGGGGGACCGTGGAAAATTAAAATCGGTTTGGGGATGCCTGAACAGCGTCAGGGGGTCCACGCGAAGTTTAATGTAAAATAATAAAATTGTGATCAATTTTTATTACAATGGAAATTTAAATAAATAACAATAAATAAAATAGTACCGATCAGATCCTGATCAGAATAATTTTAATCGTCAAATATTACTCCCGGACCATTAATGGTTGAAGACAGTTACTTTTATATTAAATATTCGTTGTATGTTTACAACGTTTGCTGAGAATCCGAGAAAATGTTAGTTTCATTTCTAAAGCGAGATACGTCCAATTTATTGATAAAAATGCTGCCATGGGAAGGCACAGACATAACACTTTAGCCCTTAACAGAAGTGAAAAAAACACATTCCCTATTTTATGACAGGCGTCAAGACTAATAAAAATAATTCGAGATCAAAACCAACGTTTTTAAAAACAACGTTTTTATATGGAGGCAAAGTTTATTAAAGAAAATTATTGAAATATTAGTTAAAATAGATCGCAAATGTCTAAATATTGCATTGTGAGGTAAGTAAGAACGGTTCCCAAAATTTCAGAGCTCTAGCTTGATGGGAAGTTAGTTAAATTAACGATCGAAAATTTGATGACACACACACACCAAGTGAAATTCAGAAAAACGTTGTAATAAAAAAAGGGTTGAAAAGACCCCAAAAGAAATCACGCTTTTTCGAAGAAACGAGTAGCCTACAGTTCTAAATAGGCCATCTTTTAAATTTAATTTCTTTGAAACAGCTAAAGGTAATTATGTGTTTATTTATGAATTGTATTTCTTAGACATTTATAATAACAAATACAAAAATAGATAATATACAAATCGTTATATTTCATTAAAAAAGTAAAAGAATATGTATATTGTACTTGCTTTTTTTTGTAGAGAATTATAAAAATAATGCACAGAGAGAGTTATAAAAATTTCTTCTCTTTTTTTTTGTAAATTTTCTCTCTCTCCTTCTGAACAACATGAAATAATCTCATATAAATATTTTAATAGATTCTTTAAAATATTTTTACATTGATTAATACAATAAGTGCGCACTTATACGCACTTATTGATTAATATAATAAGTGCGTATAAGTGAGCGCTTTCTTTATTTTGAATGCACTATGATCTCCCAAAAGAATTTTCGATGTGTATTGTAATTCAGAGAAATATTTTTATTTGCTTCTAATATGGAAAGCTTTTTTTTTACTCGCCGATAAATTCAAAAGACTGTCCTTTTTTATTATTATTCAAACGCAAATAAAATAGAAAATTTATAAAACGAACAAATTATATTACTACAGATTGTAGTAATATAATATATATGCAAAAAACAATCATATAACAAGAATCCTAGAGTACGATTTGATAATTAAATAAATTAATTTTTTTTTAAGAGTAAACTTCAAAAATGGAGACATTCTCGTCCAACATAGTACAAAATAAGAAATTTTTAGTACTAGAAATTTTCTATTGAAGTGTGTATGTTTACTCAAATTTTCTTGTAGAAAATTGAAATCTATTATATATATTTTAATTTTAATTCTTATTCTTTTTCAGTTGTAAAAATAATAATCATTTTGGTACCATACATTTTACGCGAAAAATAGCTAATATATTTATCTTTATTGTTCAAAATTTAAATTAATTTTTCTGTACAATATATTTATTGTTAGTTTCAAAGAATATAATCAAAAGTCATTGGATACAAAAAGAAAAAAACTTTAACTTATTTTACCAATTCATATAAAATTTGTTTAGAAAAGAATTTTTTGTAGAATTTCTAACTTGATATTCAAAATTAGCAATATTATAAGAAGTTTTTCAATAAACTTACAGAAGATCAGGATAATTATTTCATAATTTATTGTTTTTTTATACCAAATAAATCAATCTAAATTTATTCAGAATATTCCTCTAACTAAACAGGGTGAGGCTAGAAAAAGATGCTTATATAAAAAATAATGTTATTGAATATTTAATCTTAAATAACATTTATTGTTAGTCTTAAAGAATGAAAGAAAAAAAGGAAGCGGGTATTCAAAAAGCTAAATAAAAGAGGTAAAATTAATATTTAAATAGATAATCGTTAGAGAAAAAAATAGTTAAAGGTCATATAGAATAAAAAATTTTGCTGTAAAATCATTTTAAAAGTAAACCTACGGGATAATTCTAACATTTTTAACAGAACTAAATTATATAAATCTTTAAAGAATACAGTCAAACTCATTAGGTAAGAAACAGTTGTTAAATTTCATTTCCTTTGCATATAAAAGTTTGTTTCTTATAGTATATTCATTAAAATTTTCTTAGAATGCTTAGATGCGCAATGGTAATGTTTGCGCAAGAAAGTTCATACAATGAATTTCAAAAAACGTTGTCTTAAAACGAATTTCTTTTCAATTGTAAAAATAATTACTTCCTCTTACCATACAGTATATACTTTCAAAAGTTTTAAACTTCAACTAAATAATACTCAATCAAGTATAAGTAACTTTGCGTGAAAACAATAAAAAAAATTTTTGCTTCCAACTAATTCATTTAAAATATATTAGTTCAATTCAGTCAAATGAAAAAAATTGCATTAAATAATAATATATAATCCAACAATCTTATGCGAAAAATGAAATATCTTCCAATTAATTCAGATCAAGATATATTAATTCTGTTCATTCAATCAAAAAATGTACATTAAATAATAATGTCAATGCAACAACTTTGTGCGGAAAAATAAGAAGTTCCAAATCATTTATTCAAAATACATCCCTTCTAACTTGTGTAATTTTTTTTTAAATTTATCTTGAGAAAAAATAATTTTAATTAATTTATTCAAATTACATTCATTAAGAAATATTCTTTTATTTTATAGCTTTTCTGGATTAGTCATAACACCAGGTAAGTTCTTCAAACCCTTCCCCCACCACTTTATCTCCACCACATACTCGTATTTGCACCACTCACCACTGTGTTAAACTCTCATTTATTACCAACAGTCATTCTTAGTAGAAAATCACACGTCTGAGCAACAACTGTAACTGTCTACATGCTTTAAGTCTTTCAGAATAAATTTAGTCGTACATAACTAAGGGTACAGTTTCGAAAGGTTTAATTTTACTTCTAAATTTATTATTATTTTTTTTTTTTTTTTTTTTTTTTACGTTTTCTGCCTTAAAATTTTTAAAAAATTTTTTTTTTTTTTTTTTTTTTTTTTTGTTATTTACGTTTTCTGCCTTAACATTTTTAAAGCATTTTGATTATTTTATTTTTGTGTACATTATTTTTAATAATTATACACCAATATTTTTATTGGTGTTTATTTTGATCATTGTATTTTTATTGGTGTATATGTGCATATTTATACTGTATTGAAAACTTAGAGATCTTATAAGAAAGTTACAGTGAAAGAAACCATGTTGACCAGGACTAGTTTTTGACGTGGAATATAGGAAGCAATGTGGTACTGTGTTATTGAAATTGTGATAATATTTACTCGAATTTTTCTCATCTAATCTTAATTTTTCTTTCTTATTTCTAACCATTACGAAATTTACTTATATTTTCAAGTTTTCCTATAGTATGTTGTCTTGCTATATTACCAAAACAATAAAGCTTATTCTTTTCTATAGTTTTGCAATGAAATGCTAATTTTTATTAGTAAAAGTACAAAAATTACAATAATAATCGCAGTAATGCTTACTAGATTCTCAGCAATACATGAAGGCAATATTTACATCAATTTCGCTATGTTACAGTATATTTGAGTTCAACTTAAATATGGCAACTATGCAGACCATACGTTGTGGGAAAACATTCAAAATAAACTTCAACAAAAAATAATTATTATCAACTATATGCAAAATGTGAATCATAGCAAGATATTTACTTAATTTGAAGTTGTTTATTTTAATAAATTTAATAAAGCATTTTGGATTGAAATGCTAAATTAACCCTCTAAGCGTTTCACACGCTTTTTTCCGTGGTGTTCGAGATATTCCGAAAGCGTTTGCGCCGTATAATCCCGTGTGGCTGAGAGCGCACCGAAAGTGTCAGAGCCGTCTTTTTTCCCCATCACAGGATGTATTCGAGATCGTTTGCGCCGGGTTTTTCTGCAATTCCTTTCCCCCCTTTTAAAAGTTTTACATCTTGTTAGATAATTGGGGAGGGTTGCGGACACACAATGAACTTTGACAGGAAATTTTATGGCTCACAAGGGAACCCCACTCTTGCCCTTAGGGCTAGAGAGAGTTCCATTGAGACATTCGTTCAAGAGGGGAAGGGAAGATTTCCTTTCAATTGTGTTTGTCGGTCAGCTTGAGTTGAGATTTTATTGGGTTTATGAAAGAAATGCGTCCCTTGACCTAGCTTTCGAGATAAATTTTTTTATTTAAACCAATCCAAAAAACGCTTTAAAGTTCAATCACAAAATTAACTAGATTTTAATCCCATTTTTTAATTAATATTCATTTGGAATTTTAACAAATTTAGATAGAGTAGGAAACCTACTGTTTTATAATGTTGGACAAATTAATCTTTGTATGTTTTCTTTGATTGCTAAAAACTCACCTTTTTTTTATTTTTCCTCATATTAAAAATATCAGATAGAGTTAAGTTTTTATGTTATATCTATAAATCTCGAAAAACATTGCTAAATATATATCTATAAAATGTTTGTTTAAATACAGAGAATGTATGAAAACAAAAAATAGGTTCTATTGTTTCATTTGTGTTACTTTATTCACTACTTTCAGTTTTTAAAATAATATTTATTTCCTAATAAAGTGTCATAAATTAAAAAAAAAAAAAAAACGAACGAGTCAAAATCAGAAACGCTTTAAGATTTTCAATTATTACAAATGAATAATTTTTAAGCTTCTGTATTTCTTTACTTTTAAAAATCTCTAATGCATGAATAAAAATAATACCAAAAATTAAACTTTTTTTTAAATCTATTATTTTTTTTTTTCATAATTTCAAAGCCAGGTATTCAGGACAGCTTACGCATGATACTCAGTTTTGTAATGTTAAGTTTCGAAATACATCCGAATTTTAAATAACTGAACTACATCTTCCCTCAAAGAGAAGAAGAATGCGATTTCCCACTCAAACTCATATTTTTCAAACTTGATTTTTGAAAAATTACTAATTAATAGCGTCTGCACACATTTATATTTGTTCATACGAGTAAGTATCAACTGTACTTTTGCACAGATACTTTTGATTACTAATTATTTGAAGATTCAAATTTAAAAAATATTCATATGTGTAAAATCCCTTATAATATATCTTCTGTTAAAGGATAATTGAAGTTTATGTAATTAAAATCCGGACATTTTTCGTAATCTTAACATTATACAACTAGGAATTTTACATAAGCTACCCTGAAAATCTGCTTTTCAAATTACATCAAAAAATATTTATGTATGATACATACAAAGTTAAAAATTATTAATCACAAAAGTTTACAATTCTATGAAAATTTAAAATATAAAATTCAAAATTTAATAAATTTCATCGCCAGCATATTTTCATATATTCCGTAAGTTTTTTACAAATCAGTTAAAAGCAAAAAATATGCTGAACAATTTGATGAATATAAAATAAAAATTTTACTTCGAAGCAAAGCTGAGATGCTAAAACTTCGGTATACAAAAATTATGAGCATATCTACAATAATTTCTGAAATAATTATTTTAAAATTCAGTTAGAAATTTGTTCGTTATATTATACGTAATATTAAATAAAGCGTCAACATAATAAAGTAATAGTTTGATGCATTCACAGATTATTAAAAATAGATATAAGTGACATTATTATCACAAATGTTAAAAATTTTATAATTTTAAATTCAATTATAATTTTAAATAAACGGTACACTGTTATATATACACAATATTGTATTTCACAAACAATTTTTTCTCAAATAACAAATTGTTCTGAAAGTAGGCATTAAGGTACTTTAAAGACATGTTGTTTTGTTTAAGCATTTAATATAAAATATTTTTTTTTTCTTATGTGTCTCTGATATTTTTAACATTTGTAACAATTAAAATTATTGCTTATATACGATTCTTTGCATTTTTTTGTAAATTAAATGAACACTTTGATTACAATTTTGTTTATTTGAGAACATATGAACACTGATTTATTTTATTCATGAAATACAAGTTTGAATAAATTGACTCTTTTTGCATTTGTTTTAAAATATGTATATTATATTGAAATTTAAACTACCCAAAATTATACCTGATTTGTTATAAACGAATTTTCGATCTAATAAACACATATAACTCTTTTTTGGTACAGTTTGTAAAATGGACTAAAATTAATAGATGAATATTATTTTTACATATTGTGAATATTTTGCACTGAACTTAAACATATATTTTAGTCCCTTTAAGGTTGGAGAAGCAAATCGTAAGCAATTTTGCATTCATGTTGAATTTTAGCTCCTTTAATGAAAGTTCTTCGGCTATTCAAAAGTGAAGAGGTTTACTTTGAAACCAGCACACACACAGAGCACAAATAGAGTGCATTTTGAAATTATATGATCCGCTTCGGTCAAGTTATTTAAATTTGGAAAAATACCTTAAATTTTGGAAAAAAAAAACAAAACAAAAACAAAAAACATCACCCTTTCAATAGATCAAAACATACACTCTCTTTTCTTCACAGCCAGACATTATTTTTCTATAAAACTACCCAAGAAATTAAACATCATAATATTTCAGCTACAGTTTATTTTATTCCAATATAGAATCGAGATATGATGATAAATTCATACCATTAATACAAAAGAATAAATTAACAATTCTGTATGGTTATATTCCTGGGATTAAGGATACATTTCTAAAATTTAAAATTGCTTACAAAATTTGTTATGAATTCTTTGAGGAAATGTCTGTCAACTTCACTGAACTAAAGTGTTTTAAGTGTACTGTTTTGAAAGACAAATTAAAAGGGGAAAAGTTTCTCTCACTACCAAATTTGTAATAACTGATACGTAAAATGTAGTTATCGATGATAATTTTCCGTTAAAAGATATGATACGAATATGTATATGAAGTTTGAAAACACCAAAGAAACATAAAGGTGAGAATTAAAATGAGGGATTGAAGATGGTTAGAAATATTTTGACATTTTGAAGAATATGTACTCCATTAAAATTTAAAATTATTTATTGAATGTAAAATATATTACCTTTGCACAAATGTGAATGTAGATGGGGTATTTTGCTTAGAGCAGAGGTATTCAACCTCTTGCACTTGGGGGAACCTTTTGAGCTTACCATTACCTTCAAGGAACCCCTTGTTCAAACAGTAGAAAAAATAGGATATCAAAGCTCTTTATCCTAATCAAATTTACAAAATTATTATTGCATTTCTATTTTTCATATTAGAAACATCTTAGTAAGGTTAATGAATGGTAAGGTAGCTAAGGTTTCTTTCTTTCTTTCTCTTTTTCTTTTCTTTTCTTTTCTTTTTTTTTTTTTTTTTTTTTTTTTGGTTTTCCAAAACAGGGCCTATGAATAATAAACAAAAGCAACAATTTTTTAATTATAACAAATAATGAAAAAAAATTAATGACTTGACCGAGATTGTTTTTTATTGCAAAGTATTTTTACGTCTGCAATAATTTCTGAAATCATCAACCTAATATCTTCTTCAGCATCCGATCTGTTTCTGTATTTTGTTTTTGTCGCAGCGTACAAAGAGAAAGATTTTTCGCATATATAGGTTGAAACATATGATGTTAGATGTTTCACAACTCTTACGGCAATTTCATGATATTCTTTTCTATTGTCAATCAAAAAATACATAATATCACTTAACTAAATTTTATTTTCAATTGAGTGTATATCAATTTGATATATCAATCAAACTGATATACACTCAATTTTTTTCTTTTGTTGGGAGTTCGGAGGTTTTCTTCTTTTATTGGGTTTAGTTTAGTGTTTTCTTATTAACGTCGCACTGGAAGCAACACGAGGGCTATTGGCAATGGACCTCGTAATTTTGAACTTCGGTCAAGTGCAGAGGACGACACCTGAGCTGGTACCCCCTCTCCTAACTTCCACACCACACCAACTTCTTTTGTTGGGAGTTCAGTGGATTAAAAGTCTTAAGAAGATTTTGGATCAAAGATAATTTTTTTTATTTTGAACAGGATTCAAAAAATGTTTTTTGCAGATCTGATATATGTTTGTCCAAACTAATTTTTACATTTTTATCGAGATCAGCGTTACCGTCCTCTAAAATATTATGCAAATTACTAAAGCATTTAATATTATCTTTCAAAATAAATTCCTGTTCAAAATTTCAATTTTAAAACAGTGGTGCCAATTTTACTTCATACCTTGAAAATAATGAATAAGTGTGCATTCTTCACCTGATCCAAAAAATGCCTAAATATGTGACCTAATGCGTCTCGATTACTGTATTTGAAACACGTGACTTTTACGAAATTTAAGATTTTATTTTATCCTTAAAATATTTATTGATATTTATTTTTACAAGCAAACTGCTTCTAAGAATTCAATCTTCTATAAAAATTAAACTTTTACGACAATTCTGGCGCTTTGATTAAGCAAATAGTGCTTGATAGCAAATACTAATCATTAATTTTTTTCAAAACATGCAAACAATTTTGTATTTTCTTGGTCTCGTATTCAATAATGAATATAGGGTGCTTTTTCTCGGTTAAAATCGTAATATTAAAATTTAAAAAAAAGTTTTTAAAAATTACAGAAAAAAGAATTTTTCTATTGTTTGAAGCAAACAAATATTTTTCAACTATGAACCCACCAATTTTTATCAAGCTATATTTTTTTATTCTTCATTTGTTGGAACGCTTTTATTGAAACTCAATAGATCGTGCGAACATCTTCCAAGTTCTGATCTGTGAATAATCTGAACCCCATTCCTGCTTGCTTGTAGCCTGCCGTACAAGATTTCCCCTAGGCAACGAAATCGCTTATCTAAGCGTCGGATCTAAGCAATTAAAATGCCCAACCCAAGGAGTTGTGTCGACCACCCGCGTCATAAAAGGGGGGAGGAACAGGAGGCTCTTGCATTTTCGAAGAATTTGTGAATGGAAAGGGAAAACTTTTCGGGACCTTTAGCTGTGCCTAAGTAGATCGCTTTCGGTATAGCTTTACACAAAAAAGTAAAACGCTCGGAGGGTTAAGGAAACAAATGCTGAAAAGAAAAAGGGAAAGTGTGTTTATTTTTTAGGAAAAATATGATGTACAAAAATAGTCATCACGAGTGAAAGGAATATTCATATCGGAGCATATTTAAGTCCTCTAGGTGATTTCTTGTAATAAGAGACGTAGCATTTTTCAAAAGTTTTTTTTTATTGCGTTATTTTCTTTTAAAATTCACAACGATTCAAAAGTATTATCACGTGATGTTATTATTCTTCTAGATTTATGCCGTACAAATGTTTCTAACTGTTTGAAAAATGAAACGTTTACTTTTTAAGTAATCCTACTTTTATTTTTTTTTCGTAGGTCACTCTGATAAGTTTGTTAAACATTATTACAATTTAAATAAATTGAGCTTCTTATAAATGTCAGTTCCGAAACACACTTTTCTACAAAAGCTGCACATGTCGAAAATGTTAAATAAATTTTTAAAAAATAGTGTTACGACAAACATTCTTTCGAAATATATTCTATTAATTTATCTCATAAGGAATATAATTCAAACATCGAGATGACATTTTTGTTATAAAATATTTAAATATTGGCTTAATCGTACATAATCGTTCCATCAATGTTAAGATATTGAGACTTTCTAAACATGAATGCAATGACAAAAATAATATAATCTAAGATGAAATTTATAATTAATACTAAAATTATTAATAATTTGACTGAGTTTGTAGTTTTCAAAAATTAATAAGGGAATGATAAAACTCAAGATAAAAAATGCATTATCGATTCAAAAATTTACTTGAAATAAGAATCATTTTCTAAAATTTTATTTTAATATTACTTTAATAAAGGTTTTATTTTGCTTTTACACTGAGGCTTTTAAAAGAGTTTTGAATATTCAAATTGATTTTTATGATTATTCACATTTATTTTTCCTGTAGTATCAAATAATTAGTTTGAAATCGAAATGAATTTCAGAATAATTATGAAACAAAAGATATTAAATTAACTAAATAGAGTAAAACTATCTAAAAATTTAGTGTAACTAACTAGTCGGTGAAAGGTTGCTCAAGCCATTTAGATAACAAAAGTTAATTCTAAATTTCGTAACGATAAAAAATCCCCTTTCGGAACCAAACAAGAATAGGAAAGCTAATTTTTTAAGAAAAAAAGTAACTGAAATTCTTCAAATGTATAATGAAGAGCTGACAAATAAAGCTAACCTCCGAATACAGGTTTTTTTTCCAAATATTTTAAGTTTTCACATTACTCAATAATCTCATCTACTACTTTAATTCAATAAAATTAAAGAAGTATACGTTGAAGGAAATACATTTCAATTCATATTTCCTATTAATACATGTTATAGCCTGAGATATTCTTATATGAAAGATCAGTAATTTACTTTTTTCCAAAAGTAAAATCTTAACGAATATCGGTAATTGTTATTTATAAGTGTAGAAAAGGAACTGAAATATTTTTAAAAAACATTTTGAAAGAGCAAAACGGGTTAAAATTTGTTTATTTAGCGGTAATGATTTTTTTTTTTTTTTTTGAAAAAAAAGGAAACCCTGTATCAGTAAAATATGATTGCTGTAAGGAATATGAACATGGTTTTTATATTCATAAATTTTTGTCCCTATAATCACTCTTATGTGATGAGAAGAGTTACGTAATCCACCCTCACTGATATCCTCGTAACGGATTTCACTCTCAAAACATATTCTGACTGCCTCTAGATCAAGTGATTTCTAATTCCTAGTTAAACTCTAACAGCAAAGTAAATAGAGTCGCTGCCATGAAACACCTCTCAAACGGGTTTTTTTTTCAATCTTAGTAAGAAAATGCTTAAGTAACACGTGTTCCATATTTTACTAACCATTACTTTTAGCAAGTATTTTAATACACACACACGTGTGTGTGTATACATATATACATGTATACATACATACAAACATACATATATATATATATATATATATATATATATATATATATACACTCATGGACAAAAAAATTAGCGCACCAAGAAATAATTGCGGAATCGTAACGAAACTTGGCATGAAGGTACATGTTGGGAAGATATGCAAATGATTAGAAATGCAGCGTGATTGAGCTTTACGTATAGCCGGTAGAGGGCGTCGTTCTCCGTTTAGTATAAAACAGGTAACCAAAGCTTGTTTGAGAATGCTGAATCGTTTACAAAGGAAGAGCTGGGGTAGACATGCCATTGCGTCGTTTTCAAAGACAATATGAGCAGCTGTCGCACTTTGAGAGGGGGAGAATCATCGGCATGATGGAAGCCGGGTGGTCAGCTAAGCGATTAGCTCGTCAATTAGGCTGCTCTGATTGTGTTGTGAGGAGGTGTTGAGACCAGTGGATCCGAGAGATGTCATTTACACGAAGACCAGGCTCAGGACGCCCTCGACTGTCCAGTTGTCGAGAAGACCGCCACTTCGTAAGAAATGCACGCGTACAACCAACTGCTTCATCGGCCGCCATCCAGGCACACGTTGCACCTAGACTAGGGGGGGGGGGCTGTGTCTTCTCGAATCATACGAAGGCGCCTGATTGAAGGACATTTGGGATCGCGGAACCCATTACGTGTGCTGTCTTTGACACCCACCCATCGATGCCTCCGTCTGGAATGGTGCCGCGCACCAGGAACCTGAACTGCAGCGGAATGGAACCAGGTCGTCTTTAGCGAAGAATCCAGATTCAATCTCAGCAGTGATGATAATCGTGTTCGTGTGTGGAGACCCCGTGGTGAACGCCTCAATCCTGCCATTGCT
>BMAW01092953.1:167945-174892 GCA_019974015.1 Nephila pilipes
AGCTCGTCCTCGTTTATGGATCTCTGGGATGCTCGCAGTGAAAATAATTTCAAAGAACGCTTCACGAGGCTGTTGCATTCGATTCTAAAGTGTATATGCGTAATCTTTTCTCGAATAATCAGTTCCTGCCTCAAGAAGTGTTAATCGCATGCACTACAGAACATTTCTGCTCCCCCTTTAAGCTGTAAAAGTAGAACTAACTGAAAATACAAGTAATATCTAAGGAAAACAGAACAATCGAAAGTGTGTAAAAATGTATTGAAACTTAGAAGTAGTATAGGGTATCATCTAGGGTTTCTGATTTCCCGGGTTTTTCCATTCCCGGGAATGTCCAGGAAATCTCGGGAATGTAATTGTCGTTCCCGGGATTCCCGGGAATACATCAAATTTTCAAAAAATTTAAAAAAGAGTTATCTTTAAATAAAATTAATAATAATTATATAAAATAAAAATACATATAAATTCCAAAATTAATGCTTATTTATATAATGATTTAAAAATATATGTAATAAATTGATTATTCATTTTTAAAATAGGATTTCAGAAAGCATAAGCAATTTATACTTTTATCACTCAGCCTTGTTCTAAGCTTTGTGACGGCAAATCCGGCAGGAGAAAATGCTCTCTCGGCTTCAACTGACGTTGGAGGAATTGTTTTTAAAGCCTCATATAGTTTTATAATGTTTGGTGATGGATTTTCAGTCGAGTCGAACAACTACATCTCTTGTTTCATGATTTTGTTGAGACTAGTATTTTTTTTTTTTTTTTGGTTGAACAATATAAAACTTTTGTTTTAGAGTAAATTGCTTTCTCTAATTTTTCGTCCAACTTCATAGGTTTTCCTTTCAAAATCTCCATGCTCTCTTCTTCTGAGTACGAAGATTTGGATATTGAGTCCTCTTCTTTGCAGAAAAGCCTTGTCCCTATGATTTGGGCTTGTCTAACCAAACAATTTTTACTAGACAATCGCGAAATATCGACAGTAACTGCAGCTGCTTCGTATTTTCTTCCAAAATTCGGGTATTGCATTAATTCTATTAAACTAACGTTGCGTCTCTCATTAATTCTTTGGATTAGAGAATATTTCATATTTTTCGCAAATTCTGAATTTTGTTTGTTCAATTCTCCAATAACGAAAGAAAATACACCTTCTGCAGCTAGCAAAGTTGCATTTCGACTGCATAATTTTTCTAAGCCAATTTTTACTGGCTTTAAGCCAGTTACAATTTTTGTCACAGTTTTAAACTCTACATTGGCCATCATTTGTTTTTTCTTTAATGTCAATTAATGCTTTTGAAATTGCTGACTTTATTTCTAAAAATCTTTCAAGCATTGCCAACAAATTATTCCAGCGTGTTTTGGTATCCAAACAAACCATTTTTTCACAGCTAAACTCTTCTTTAACATCTTCTTCATCAACTTTTACTTCGTTCCCGAGATTTCCCGGGAACGAAGTATAATTCCCGGGAACAGAAAAAGTACAGAAATCTTATGATTTTCCGGGAACCCGGGATCCCGGGTTCCCGGGAAAGAAACCCTAGTGCCATCTTCTGGACCATTGGTCAAAAATATGTAATTTTCTGGACAACATCCGGTTTTATTTCTGCAATCGTGTTTGCTTTTTACATCGCTCGTGTTTTTCTTCATATTGCACATGTGTCTGACATCGCAGTCGAAGCTTCTGCTTTTCACATGTCTTGTGAATGATAAATTTTAGATTTGTCTCCCCTTATAAGACCAGTAGGTAGTTCATTTAGGTTTGCTTACCTCTCCTTAGTGTTCCAACATACTTGAAAGAAAAATTTATTTTCCAACGTTTTGATTACTTCAATAAACATTTAAATTAAAAAAAAAAAAAAAGCTTTAAAGATTAGATAGACGTATTCCAAGAAGAATCAGATGTTTTGGGTATTTCATGGAATTTTTTATGTAGTTCATGCTTCATATCACAGATAGAAAAATCAAAAATGAGAGGTAATTTGCTTGCTACGTCATTATAAATGGCATCACGTCTAATTTCTAACATGAATGAATGTGTATCCTCATACAATAAAGTGATATGTTCACCATAATTTTCTTTGAATATTTCATAATATAATTAATGCATATAAAGCTGAGAAAGTTCTATATCTCTATAGCTTAGATAAATTGGCTCATTTAAGAATAAATTCGTCCTTCTTTTTTGAAAAAAACTCAATTTTTGATTGTTACGGAAAATTATGGTAAAGTAGATCTAGCTAACTTATTTATGCATCCCCATTCAGTTACACCGATTTTGACATCTATTTGGTTTCTAATTTAGCATCGACCGGAAAAACTGTAACTAATTAATTTGAAAAACGATTTATCAAATTCCTCTTTAGATTCTTTTTTTCCCAATGTATTAAATTCTACATATGATTTTAGATGAGATAGCTGTTTGAAAGATATGATTCAGTAATTTTTCAGTTTTCATCCTTACTTTATTAAAAGTTAAGATAATGTGTTACATTATGTTGCTTATGATATAAATTAGGTAAAAGTTTATTTAGTTTTATAATTAAATTTAATGCTATTCTTTTCTAATGCTTATTTTTGATATGGAGATAAATTTCCAAATGATATATTTACGTGTTCAATGGCTTAAGACATATCATAAATGAAAGTCATATAAATGCTTAGGGTTATCCTAAATAAGTTTCGATAATATAACCCGCGTTTAAAATTCGGAAAAAATGCCCATTATAGCTGTTTTATTCTTTCACTGTTTAACCAGTTTAAGCCAGAAAATTGTAAATTAGCAGTCATTAAAAAAAACCATATAAAATATTAACATTTATAGATCCAATATATTTATGAGATTTCTCATTATTATACATTTCAGAGACCCATAAGGATCGTTGCATTGGGAATATGTTTTACCAATAACACCGATTCCTCCTCCAATTCCTGTTTCAAGCATTAAGTACGTATTTATGTCGGTTAGAAGTTGAAGTTGTACATCAGTTCTTTTTAAACCAGCACTCCAAATTAGATCTGATGCTTATATGAATATTAAGAAGGAAAATATATATATACAGCTAGTAAAATAGGAAATAAAGTTCCCACGTAAGTAACATTCCCACATTCGATAAATGCTAAATTAGAAAGAACTCCTCTTATATTGCGCAAAGATTTGCCAAATGTAAAAGTTGAGTTCAATACAAACTCTGACGGGACATTGGGTTCAAGTGATGAAGTGGGTGTGACCAAGTGAGCAAAAAATTTGGGAAATTGGGAAAATTCTCCTACAGTCAGTTCAGAATGCAACCAACGAAGATCGCACTCGCAGAAAGTTTTTTTTTTTTTTTTTTTTTTCAAAACATTTTATGAGAATGAGTATTTAATGAGAAATAATAATCTCATTTCATTTTTGCACTATCGGATCTCTTTCCAATCCCAATGATGTCCACTGGAGAGTTTTAACTGTGTTATAAAGTGTTTTGTGGTTGCAAACTAAAAGTGATAGAGAAGCTTAAATATCATTTGATATCTTTCAAATAACCAAAATCAGTCTAAATTCTTTGTAAAAATTTCAGCTAATTTAAAATCATTTTAGTACATATACTGTATTTATCATTTTCAGAACACATTGTAAAGAGTAGTTTATATAATTTGAATTCTAACTTGTGTTTTCTTCATATCTAAATACTTTATATTTAAGTTTTGGAAATTATTTGCTGAAAAAAATCTTGCCCATTTTGAGTACAGTTTATTCTTAATGATATATTTATAAGATTACTTTAATTTTTTGTTCATTATAGACTCTATAAATGATTCTATAAGAAAAAAACTGTAAATTAAACTCATATTCCATTTTATTGAAATTCTTTTTGTTACTCTTAAACTACTTGATCAGCGTAGCTTAAAATTTTGATCAACTTAATTAAGCCTTTTTCTAACTTTGATCATACAAACATTTAAACTTATAAATGCATACTAAAATATACACCTAGTGAAGTTTTGAGTGAGGTAAGTGGGATTTTCTCTCTCTCTCTCTCTCTCACGCACACACACACCCAACACACACACAGAGAGAGAAATTTAAATTGAAAAAGTTACCTCAGAAAATCTCTTCGAAACGTAAGATTTTAGTCAGAAGAGTATGGCATTAATTATAAATAAAAAATTCTGAATAGCTCTAGATTGTACTGAAATCTTGGATCTAAATTCCCAATTACTTCATCTATCACTGATTGACTTTTTTGTTCGTTATTTATTTATTTATTTTGCTATAAAATTAATTTTTTCTGTTTGTAAAGCTTATGATATTTCATGATTTTAGGAATTATTTTCTTTTTTATAAAAGTCTAACAACATTTTTTATACCAGAAACCGAGGTTGCTATTACACTAAAATAACAACTTGCTTCCTTATGTAATAAAGTGGGATACTAATGTTAGTTATTTTAATTTAAGGATATGTTAGAAACTGGAAAATCTTAGAACTCGTTTATCTAGTAAGGAAGGAGGAGTAGATATTTGATCAAAACTTGAACTTCTGGGGCATAAAATTAAATAATAGCTGCCGTTTTACTGGGAAAAAATCGAATTTTCCGCCAGACGAGCATTACCGCCCTTTGATATATTTATTCATTTAGTTTCTCCCTCCTCGAAATCCTTCACTGAAATTTCTTGTTTACCTCGAACATTAATGAGAGGCATGTCACCTACATATTGCTTTGCTTTTATCATTTTTATGCCAATCGAAATAATCTTTAAATCAAATACACGCATATATTTGCTCCTCCAACTTTGACACGTGAAATAAAGTTAAAAACAAACAAAAACGAAATGCCGGGAATCCTGGTAATTGTTTCTTTGTTGATTTGTCGACGAGAGATCACGAAAGCTCTCTTACGGCTGATTCACTCCATTCCACTTTCCTCCGCATTAAAATGTTTCTTTTGTTTCAAACGCATAAAGCAGAATTTGGCATTTTTTGTGTCAGTTGAAACATACTTTCGAGAATATGATGGCAAGCTTTAAAAATATGATTTTAATTGAAATGACGGATGCTTTAAGCGATGCAAAACTTTAAACATTAGATTCTCTTTGTTAAACTACAACAAATTTCCTTATTCTAATCTGATTTTCGATAATGCGAGGGTTGTTTTGACAAATCGATTGACGCGGAATCAATGTAAATAATGTCTAGCACTTTAGTCATTCGTTGTAGTATCAACATTTCTTTCGACCGCTTTCCCACCCACGTAATATAAAAATAAAAACTTCACAAACATAATGAATGTCCCTACAGAGTACAGGGAAGAGTGCAATTATTTTTAACGACTCACACACATTGAGTACTTTCTATCTATTTTTGACTACAAGGCCGTATCAGTTGTTATGAACCATTCTTTAAATACCATCTCTCGTTAAGCGGATAACATAATTAACCAACCGATAACTATGACATAAATTATTAAACTGCTAAAAAGGAGTCGCTAATACCAGAATGATTTTAAGCTCGGGTCTCATACAATTGAGCTAATATTTTTTTTTAAAAAAAGCGGTGTAGGCTGACACATCTTAAATAAAACTATAAAATATTAAATTTTCAGAATTGCAAAAATAAAAAAGCTTAGATCTGCCTAGTTTTTGTTTCTCTTTAAGCTATTCTTAAATTTAGAATTTGTAGTAATAAATTATTTTGATTCCATTAGGCTTCCATTGAAGCATAGAAATGAAACAGTATATCTTAATAAAATGGTAAAATTATCCTTGGATTTTCAAAGTCGTGCATTAACAATGCTTTTCCTTAGATTTTACAATGTTTTTAAGGCAAAAAATAATTCGTTTCTTACGTATATTTAAAAATGATTACAAAAATTTAATGATATTTTCTAATTTAATATTATCAAAATATTTCTTTCACTTCCTGAACGCTTCAAGGACTTACCTTCTTTGCAAAATAGCAAAATCGTCATTTATGGTATCATGATGGTCTTTTTTTCGTGGAGTTCACTGTCTTTGATATACATGAGACACACACACTTGAGATACCCTAGAGATTGTTCTCAATTGTCAACCCTTCTTCTTTTCAACTACTTTTTTTCCCACTTTTTTTAAATCTAGAATTCAGTTACATCTTGTTTGGTGCAGCAAAGTCATATCTGGCTCTTGCTCCATTGAACTCAACTGTCCCTAAGTTTCTCATTCATTCCCGGAAACAACACTTTTACTTACAATAAATTCAATTTTAAAATTCATAATAGAATTTGGTAGATTGTATACACTTCCCAAGATAGGAAATGTCCCATCATGAATTAATACTCAAAAGTAGGTAAAATTGAGTTCATAGATTGTCGAGTAAATACAGAAAGACGTGTTTAATTTTCATTTACATGCACCACATCCACGGCCGAAAGGACTCTCTCCTTCCATACTGGTTTTTTTTATATCAAAGGATAATTGAAAACATTTATGATGTTACTACGCGAAACAAGTAGGGTGTGGAGGTAGATTCAAAGAAAAACAATTTTGGAAATTCCAGACGTACAAAAGTTACTTTGAATGCAGCTGTTACAATTCATATATGTGGTTATCAGTTATGGCCACGGATTTTAGTTTCAATTCCCGCGACGGATAAAAAAAGAGATTTTTCTCTTTTATTTGGTTTTAAAGTTTTAATTATGTGTAGGAGTCTAAGAACTTTATGCTTTAAAAATCAGTTCACATGGCTTCTGCAATACAGAATTTTACACTTCATTCTAGCTCACCACTACGTTCCTTCCGTGTAGAGATGTATCGATATGCGAGACATTATTAAATACGTGTTGATCTCGATAATTTGTAACTCAATCTCTCTCTCTCTCTGTAATCCATCGTATTGCATATTGTCAATAAAGAATAAGTTTGAGTGTTTACTGGCTGCTGTCTCTGCCTTTACTGGCTATATATATATATATATATATATATATATATATG
>BMAW01092953.1:189861-218095 GCA_019974015.1 Nephila pilipes
GCCATAGAACTAATACCAGCTCTTACTGAAATATTCAAACAACTCCCCGGACTTCTAAAGAACCTCCACAAAATGAAATTAGCCGAAGCACAAAACCTACGCACTGGTCGAGGCATTAATGGACAGTGACTTTAATGACAAGTAAAAATTATTCTCACTTACATCAACAGAAAAATACATTCAATCTATTTCACCTCAGCCTCTGCTCATGGAATGAGAAAGGCTTAATCTCGTATTGCTGTCTCGTCTCATAAATATTTATTGATACATTATTATTCGTTTCAAATTTATCTATTTGTGATATGGGTGTAGGAAAATTAATACCCTTACAATTCTTTTCTTTTTCGAAAGAATTATTAACTCGCTCGGCATGAACGTTCACAAGATGAAGCGCGGCTAAAACACACCACAAACAAATTTCTCATCGCTGTTTTTTATATTTATTATAGCTCTTTTCCTCGCTATAATTTTTGGCAAAGAGGAAGCTATGAAGAGTTTGCTAGTGGTTGATAGGCACATGTTTTTACTTCCAAATGTAGAATTTCATCCAAAATCCATCCACTTCTTCTTTCCTCGAATTCTTCACATGATGACAATATTTTTAAAAAGCTTTTGCAACTTTTTTTTTCAGCAGATTCATTTAGGAGAATTATTTCGCAAATTGATCGAAAATGGGATTCACGTTTCTCTTCTTCAGTTTCTATAGTTTTTCTAAAAAAAAGAACCTTGACGCAGATGAACCATTTGATGCCTTTCTTTTCCTCAGATTTATTTTCAATTATTCTCTCAATTTTTTTAGAATACTGGAGGAAGCTATTTAAATTATTTATAAAGTTTGAGTCAGTTGAAATTCTATATGTGTGAAAAGTATTCAGACTAGCACAACTTCTTGCTTTATTTCTTCGGCAGCAGGTGCTTGATATCCCGATGGACCAGTTTGAGGAGAAGAACTGAGTCTTTGCCGTTTATTTTCTCTGTTAATCCTTCTGGAAACTTCATGCAATTTAGTTTAGTTTTTATTAACGTCGCACTAGAAGCAACACGAGGGCTATTGGCGACGGCACTCGTAATTTTGAAATACGGTCAAGTGACGAGGTCGACACCTGAGCTGGCACTCCCCTCTCCTAACATCCACACCACGCCAACGGGAAGACTTTGGGCCCCGAACAGATTTAACGTGCATCAGCCCCGGCTACACGGCGGGTCTTTGGCGTCCAAGGATCGAATCTGCGACTGAACGAAAACCGCCGGTCGCGAGTTCACGACCTTGACCACTAGGCTACCGCGGCCCTTTCATGTAATTTAACATGACGCTTAAGAATATCAGACCTACTAAAAGTCTTTTCACAATGCTCACAATTATACCGGATATTTCCATGCACATTCTTTTCGTGTCTTTTTAAATTTTTAGAATACTTAAAAGACTTATGGAAAGTTCGGCAGTCATATGATTTTTTATCATCCTCAAACGGAGAATCCAACTGAGATGATGTTAAATCTCCAAAGTCACTTGTTGTAAGAATTTGAGTATTAAAAGGAAAATCAGAGTTTTCAAATCGCTTCGTTTATCGTTTGGTATGCGTGTCGGGTAGACAGTTCTTATAATTATATCGATAGGGTAAAAGCATGCCAATACTTATCTAATTCCTTAAAAAATGCAATATAGTAGAAAAATGTATAACCGATAAAGCCATCACCGTTGAAATAGTTCTAAATATACAATACATCCCTAAGAAATGGTTATCTTTATGTATAGTTTGCATGAAATAGAAGACGATTAAAGTTGTAATAGGAGTAGAATTTGGGTGAAAAATGGTGTCAAAAGGAATAGTTTCATTGACAAAGAAGAGAAAAGTCTGGAAATCATTCAGACGATCGTTGACAGACTAATGGAAGTAAACGATAACTTGGGTAAGCAATAAACATCAACAGTTGGAAAAGCAATATTACCTCGCAAAAGTCAGAATGCGTAGCTTACGTCGTCTGCGACTTGTTGTCTCTGATCAGAAATTAAGATTATAAAGTAGAAAGTGTAACAGCTAAGAAAGTATATTTCGTTTTAAAGCTGGAAAAAAAACTTACCTAAATTATTCATTTGTAAATTTATAAATAAATATATGAATAAGAGACAAATTCATACACGAGTGAAATTCTCTAATTTTAAACACAATTATAGATATTGGATGGATTTTTTTTTAAAAAAAAATCAAATTTTAAATATATATATATATATATACATACATATATATATATATTCCGATTAAAAGTCAGTATATTCTATTACATATAAAGTAGGAAGAGAAACAATTCTTCCATCAGAAATATTTTCTCAGTACCATCTTGATAAAATTATGCTTTTAGAAACTTATTGTAGATTTCTATATTTCAATTGATCGAATTTAGATTATCAAAGAGTGATATTAACTTTCAACTATAGTAGTCTTACAACTTAACTTTATATTAAATATTGCTACTTGGTCTTTGATAATATGTATATCAAATAAATACAAAGTAATAGGTCTTTGTGGTTGAATGGTTAAAGTCATATTCTCTAACATTCATGTACGAAGACTTTTAGAGTTCGAAACTGAAAATAAGAATAAGTATATAGTTCTACACTTAAAAATTCAAATCATTCACAGATGGCGTCACAGACGCAAAGTACTTTAGTTTTCAATAATTAAACATATTTATGTAGAAAAAATAAACAATAGTTTACAATAAAGGAAAAAAACCATATTAAGTGCTAAATTATCCCTCTCCAAAAAGTTATTCATTCAACTTGCTTCCAATCACGCAATTAGGAGCAATTGTATTAATCTCATCTAATTAAGTAAGAATACCATTCATCTATCACTAAAAATATACATTTCTATGTGATCTCAAAATCCTTATAGAATTCAGTATTGCTTATAGTAAAATAAATTAAATAATGATACTAAAGGCTCATTAACACATCGATCAATAACTCCCGAGACTAACCCAGAGATGGCGCTCGTAGTAAACCAGTAACCAGGTCTTTCTAGAGTCCTAACCTTTGCTTGAAACGTGTCAAAATTTTAAGTCGATCGGACCAGGAAAAAGGTTTTTTGAAGTGAAGTGAAAAAGGTTTTTTCCGAGTGGGTGCCGCGATTGCTTTCGATGGAACAAAAACAGCAACGAGTCGATGATTCAGAAAGCTGTTTATCGCTATTTACTCGCAACAAAAAAGATTTCTTGCGAAAAAAAAAAAAAAAAAAAAAAGATTTGGAAAAGCGTTGGAACGATTGTATCACCCTAAAAGGTGATTAACAAAAGGTGTTATGTTGATGAATAAAAAAAAAAATTGCATAAAAAATGTTTTCAGTTTTAGACTCGGGAGTTATTGATCGATGTGTTATATCTACGTTTTGCTCTAATTTATTATTAATTAAGAAAATTCAATACTAATTTAATATGCAGAATTTTAATTTTTAAAAACGTATCGAACGCATAAAGCGATAACGGTCTATAAAAAAAACCCGTCTAACAACACGGCTATCACTTCTCCAAATCTCCCTCTTCATCTAAATAACGATAAGGGCTCCGCCTGTCCTCAAACCGGCACCCATGATAAGTCTATGGAGGGTGCGCCTCTCTGCTTGACCTCAAACCGGCATTTTAAATCGACTATTTATTATCTGCGTTGTTCGATAAATCCTAATTTTTTATTCTGTGTGTTGGTTTATCGGTTTCATTTAACATATGGCGTTCCAACTCCATAGGTTGATGAATTTAGTCCTCCATCAGAGCTAAAAGAATTTTTTTTGAATTCATGAGGAGGGTGAAGTTCAATCCAGTGCTCGTTCACCCACCTAAGAGCCCAACCAGGGGGAATAGCATACCGCTCGTCTGTCAATGAACAGGTACCCCAGAGGTGGTGCTGGAGTATAGTATTATAGCCTTAGAGTGAGGATCCATCGATTTACTCGAAGCAACCTTAACTGCAAAATAACCATAAAGTAATGTCCTTAGGGTTCGAGAAGAACCCCGCAGAATCAGTTAAACTCGATTGACAGGAGATGGCTCACTTCTGCCACCCTTCAAATTAGAAGCATGTGCCAAAAAAAGCAATAGGATCCTAAGACACCACTTTTCTACGACAGAGGTCGCCACATACGGCAAGCATGCGGGTGAGATCAAAAATCGTGAATTGACTTTAATGATAAGAACTTACATTTTTATTTTTAAAATTTCCTCAAAGAGATATATCCAATAAAAATACAAAACAGAAAGAACAAAAGATATCAATATTCAAAAAGCAAGTAAATCAACCCAAATACATCTAAGAAAACTATAATGGGAGACCCCAACATAAATTCAAACAAAGCAAAGGCTTTTTTTTTATTATTATTTGTCTCTCTGTTTTTAAAATTTTTCAATCAGGTGCCTCGGGGACTTGGTGATCCGTACTCACCCGCAGATGAGCCCCTAAATGGAAAAATGGAAAAAAGATGCTAATTTGGCAAGAAGGAAGGTCAAAAAATAAGAAAGATCGCTTGGGTAACACGAGGGTGCGTCATCCCTGTTTGCCAAGGACAGTAAATCATACGGGAGGGAAAAAATTACCCAAGACATTTTGCATCAGAAAGTTCATACTTCTAGCTTCTCAACTCAGCACAGATTTTTCCTCAGTCGCTTCCTGGACACTCGAAACGTGCTTGCAAACGTCCAAGAGTCGACAACCATTCTTCATTAATATGTTCCAATCTAGCAACATCACTTTGTGATACAAGCTGCATCCCTCCATTATTAGCTATTAATTTTTGTAAACATTTTTGAGCTAACTTCATTGTTGTTCTATTTGAATACACAATACTAACATAAATGACAAATAAATGGTATTTTAAATATCAAGCTTCCCTGGATCATTAGCAACTTTCTGATCTGAGTCAAGGGAAGTAGGGTTTATGCCCCCGCATCTAATTACTCCTTGAAGTTAATTACCGCAATAGCAAAGGCATATTTTAGAAGAAATTCTCTTAAAAATTATGGACTTGCAAATTGAGACAGAATTTCAAAGAAAAAAAATTTCTATATTTTATCAATACTGCATTTAAATGGTATCTTGTTAATTCTGTCTTATATTATTTTTATTTATTTATTTTTTTTTTTTTCATTTTATACGAAAACACTTTAGAAAAATTATAAGGTAAAGTTGTAAGTTGAATAATTAGAAAATTTATATTTCTTTTTTCTCTTCGAGGCGGTGAAACATCCTTTCTCCCGCGGATGTCTTCTTTCAACAAGTGGCATTGGTGAGGTGAATTCATTTTCTGAACTGAATTCCTGGCAATGTTTCTCGACATCTAAGCCTGAATCTGAGCTGGTGAGGTATGATTCAGAGTATGGTGTTTTGTGGCACGGAAATGAGATCTTATAAACCGATGGGGGAAAAGATTGGCTTGTTCAAATTACTTTAGAAAGTATCTGCAGCTGACACCTATCGACAATGGCCCTCTCGTTCTTTCATTCCGAATATCCGGTTCTTTACGCTTTGATTTTACGATTACACGCCTCCCTGGACTCGTTGAGATCACTACTGCCGAAGTGGCGGCTTTGGTTACTGAACAACCTCCTTATGACAGGGGAGCAGTTCTTTCACTGTAACATGAAAGGGAAGCGAAATCGAGAAACACTTCTCTCGTGCTTTTAGAGTGAAAAGTAAAGCTTTCCCTCTCTCCATTTGCGGCCCTCTTTTTTCTCATAATCGAAACTTGATAAACCTATTGGCGAAATGTTTTACCCTCACCCTTTGTGAAAATAGTTGTTGGAATGAAAAATCTTTTTGATGTTTGGAAATTTGTATTTCTGTAAGTCTTTTCTTCCCGTTCCCCTTCCTACTACAATTTTATAAGATTCTAAAAAAAAAAAAAAAAATTCAGATATCATCTCAGATACTTTTTACAAGAAGTAGTCTTCTTTTTCGATCTGAAACACAGAATGAGAATTTTCATCCGAACTCCAAAAATGCTACGAGGACTTCTTTCATTTATTTTCTTACATAGAAATCTATTCCATGAAATAAGAGCGATATGTTTATTTTCTTACTGTGTTTTACTTAAATGGTATTGATAAAAGAAATACAATCAATACAAAGGATTATAAGAGTTATTTCCGAAAAAATAAATTCTATCCAAGCTTCAACACGGAATACAGGTTCGATATTTCCGACAAAATTAACTTCAAGTAAATTGATTTTTTTTTATAAAAAAAAAATAAAAAAAAAAAAACGATATGAGAGAGAGAGAGAGAGAGAGAGAGAGCTGCAATATCAAAATTTGAGCACTCTTTTTCTGCCCAAAACCTGCCAAATAAAGAAATGTCTGAAAACTTATTAAAACTGTACATTGAAGCAATACAAAGTCACAGTCAGTTGACGAGGACGACGCCTGCCCTGGCATCCCACTCTCTTTTCCACCTCGTTGACGGGAGGAACGCCGACTTTTGAGAGGCATCAACCTTCTTTAGACGACGAGCCTTTGTTAGAATCAGGACTAGAATACGCGGATCTACGGAAACGAGCCCTATGCTATGACCACTTGCTTATTATAGATGTGCTAGCAAATTAAAAAAAAAAGTATTGTATATATTTTGCGGAAAAAAACGCAATGGCTAAAAATATTTTAAACATCCTTTTAATTTATCAATATTTACGGCATTTCTTGAATTCTTGTTTGCATATAAAATTCATCAGTTAATAGATAAAATATTAAATTTGCTTCTTATTTAAATGTGTCGAACAGTTTTAACAGGAAATTTTATTAAAAGAATAAAATTTCTCTCTATAAATGAGCTATGAGTAATTTAAATCCCAGCTCATTTTACCAGGACTCCTCATCGAGAGAAAAAATCACCCTGTGTTGGAAATAAACAAAAATAAATTAAAATACATAAGTTATATGTTTTAAAGCATTATAAAACATTATGTATTTAGCATAGAACACAACTCTGCCACTTCCAATGTTAGCTGCATTAGCTTACTCAAAGCGTTTGTGAAATATCAAAGGATAATTCAAAATTCTACGATCTTTGATTCAATAGAAAATGCAAAATGTAAACAAATATATATCTGGTTCTTGTAATAAATCTAGCAAAACATTAAATCCGGCACTTGTTCAAATTGAAACTTAATAAATCCAAATATATTCCTAAGAAACTTACTACCTAAGCAAAGTTCCTGGTTTTAAAAGATATCTTTCTTGATATAAACTTACTATTTCAATTTAACTGTGACTTTTTTTTGGTATCATTACTGATGACGATCCATCCAATGAAAACGTATTGCCTCTTTTTCATGCAATAGATATTTGAAAGCTATTTTTTTTTACCCTGAGAATTGTTCTCTTTTTTTTTCTAATATCCTCCTTTTCCACTTTTTGCTTGGAGTTTATATGGATACGAGAAAGAAAGCAAAGGAAGGACAGCATTCAAATGAAAAGCCTTTCCGAAATATATCTCTACTTGTGTTTCTTTCCTTGTATTAATGCTGTGCAGAGCCGAAAAACATATTTGAAGAGTATTTAAACATCATCGATTCATAAAGAACACATTAATAATATTTCACTCCAACATTATAAACAAATACTTGATTTTTCATTTCCATATAAAATTTTTAAAAAATTATATTTACTTACTTTTGGAATGTTTGGGGTGTAAGAAACTGGAGAAAAAAACACTCTCATATAAGAGTTTATATGTATTAATTTTGTTAGAATGTAAGAAATAAATTAATTTAAAATTTCAAGGTACTCGATTTTTTACAAATAACATCAATAACAAAAGTTTATAATAAATATGATTTCAGAATTCATGTTAAGTTGATAATTTTAATCTCAATACAAGGAATGACTATAAGAAATGTTAATTTATAATAGCAAGTTAACTGTTTACTATATGCAAAATTAAAGTTGTTTTTTTTAACAGTTCATAAAAATTAAAGCATGCAAGATTTAAATACAACTTCAAATAATTACTTCTTTAAAAGGGATCAAAAAATAAATATTTTCTTACTAATAATAATTTTTATTTCATAAGAATATTAGTTTCAGAATGTTAATTCGCGATTACACATAAATATTTGTATGTCTTACTTTTTGTGTGTCTTACCATTTAAAATACAGATATATTTTATTCATGCTCGTATTAGCCCTGATCATGATGCAAAAATCTTCACAAGACCGAAAATTCGCATTTTAAAATTTTTGTAAGTTCGTGAGATGAATGTATACAAAATATATATAAAAAAATTAAATAAATCCAAAATATTCTTAAGATTTCATAAACAATTTAAATTAGTTGAAATATTGAAGTAACTAAATTATTTACTAAAACGTTATTATTAACTATTGCTTCTATTTTCGCAAGTAAAATTAAAGAATTTGTATAAACATATATATTATGAATTACACTCATGGACAAAAAAAAAATTAGCGCATCAAGAAGGAGTCGTCAAAATGAAACGATATTTTACATACGTAATGACTACTTTTATATAAGTAAATGATTAGAAAATCAAAGAAAAAGGATCATTTATTTCAGAGAAAAATACAAAAGAGTGGAGGAATTAATACCTTGTTGAATCCCCTGTAGCGCAAATGCACGATGCGATACAATAGGGCATTGAGGCAAACAGGCTGTGTATAATGTCTTGAGACGTTTCGTTCCATATTTGCTGTAACCTTGCCTCTAGTTCGTTCAAACTCGTGGGATGCCCAACTCGCCGTCCCAAATAATTTCAGATATGCTCGATTGGAGACAAATCTGGGGATCGGGCAGGCCAAGGATAGGTAGTAACAGTGTATAGACAGTCTTGTGACATCCTTGCCGTGTGAGGCCGAGCATTGTCTTGTGGCGGTCTTTTCGACAACTGGACAGTCGAGGGCGTCCTGAGCCTGGTCTTCGTGTAAATGACATCTCTCGGATCCACTGGTCTCAACACCTCCTCACAACACAATCAGAGCAGCCTAATTGACGAGCTAATCGCTTAGCTGACCACCCGGCTTCCATCATGCCGATGATTCTCCCCCTCTCAAAGTGCGACAGCTGCTCATATTGTCTTTGAAAACGGCGCAATGGCATGTCTACCCCAGCTCTTCCTTTGTAAATGATTCAGCACACTCAAACAAGCTTTGGTTACCTGTTTTATACTAAACGGAGAACGACGCCCTCTACCGGCTATACGTAAAGCTCAATCACGCTGCATTTCTAATCATTTGCATATCTTCCCAACATGTAGCTTCATGCCAAGTTTCGTTACGATCCCGCAATTATTTCTTGATGCGTTAATTTTTTTTTTGTCCATGAGTGTATATAAAAATACTATTACATTAAAGGGAAATAGTTTTTATTCAGATTCAAGTTCTTTACACATGCGCATTTTTATAGCATAAATTTCTAAAAAAGCTCATAATGAAATACAATGAAAAAGGGTTAGTTAAAGATTTATAATTAAATGGAAAAAATTAGAACTAATTATTTTATTAAATAATTCTGTAATGTTTTTATTATTTAATAGTAACACATAAAAACTAACTTTTTCTTCATTCTTAGTAAATTTTGAAACAATTTCCTTTTTAATGCATGATTTTTCATTATGAAATGCATATACAGGCATTATAAATAAATAACTTCCAATTCTCTAAAGCATTGACTTTAATCGTAATTTAACGTATACTTTATGCAATCTCTTTGTTATAATACCTGAATTTTTAAGACAATGAAAAAACAATAGTTTAATTTTATTTGACATTAAACATTAAAAAGGTACTTTTATCATAAAAATGCATATCTTGTAAAAAATGGATGATTTTAGACTTTGTTCTAGAACTCACGAATTTTAAGTTTATGAAACACTTAAGTTTATTCTCCAATAAAAAAAAAAAGGTAGAGAGATAAGATAGTTATTTTTTTCCACTAAAAATGTTTTTCAGAAACAATCTGTAACTTGTTATCGAATATAAAAGCCATTATATATATAATCTCTTTTATAATCTGAGGTTTATATATTTCATGAGAATTTTCTCATTCTTTCGTAGTTATCGTATATTTACACATTTCTTTTCCATTTAGCCAACATAAATTTACATTATTTTACAGAGTTCATTCTTGATATACGCATGCCTCCTTTTTCTGTTACTGATACATGCATAGACCATCAATAGGTCAAAATATGTGTGCTTAACTATTTTAGGATTCTTATTTACATTGAAAAGAGACCCAACGAATTTCAGCTAAAATAAAATAAGATTTTGACCAATGCAAATCACTATTTTTTTGAAGAAGCAAATGTTTTGAGTACTTTATTTAACCTACATCAACAGTTACTATATAAATATTAGGAACACTAACATTAAATAGCCAATAAGAGTTTGTAACTATTTCCTACTTCACAGGTAAATGTTGAAAATAGTTTTAAATTTTTTTTTCAGACAATCAATACATATTTTCTAATCTTTTTATTTTTATCACAAAAACAGTTACAACACATTTTTTCTAATTACTACTTCAATGATTGCCAAATGAGGTGTCAAATATATTTTCTTGGTGGAATTGATGCCTCTAGTGATAAGAAAATAATCGAAACAATCAATGGATCATTTGCTGAAATATTATTTGAAGTTTAACATCACAAATCATGGTACAGAATCATATTCAGATAAATATCTACCTCTAGGATCTAAGTCGTTGCAAACCTAATACCCCCGATGCTGTAAAATTATTGTCGCATATTTCTTTCGTTACTATGATACAGCATATATGACACAAATGCTATTATACGTTTATGACAATTATATCCTGATACAGCTATGACACAAACAGTGGCTTAGCTTCTATTTTTACGTCTTCGAAGAAAGATAAAGAATTCAAGGGAAAACTGTAATCAAAAGTATCAAACTTTTAATTGAATTTTCATAAGTGCTATCTAGAGAAAGCTTGTGTTCTTAGACTAAATGATCAAAAGATTCCTTGGAACCCATTTTGCTACTTTATATCGATAAAAGAACTTTTAATAAAGGTTTCTTGTCTTAGAATTTCTTATAACATAAAAAACTCCTTTTAAGATGAATGATAGTGTTATAAATAAGCATAATCCAAAACTTTACTATTTAGCTTTAATTGGAGAGAAAAACTAAAACAAATATGTTCCATATTTTATTATACTTTACATTTTCATTAATTAACTTATACACGGAAAATGCACAAACTTTTTCGATGTTTGAAAATTCAAAATTAATAAATACTTTTAAATAATTAAAAATGAAATTCAATTAACAAAATTTGCAAAAGCATTCCAAATTTTGTGAACGAATTAGGATTTGTTAGAGTTTATAAAAATTTCATTACGTATTGGAACACCATAATTATCAAATAAAACACATTTATAAATTCCAGTGACTAATGAACTAACGACATCACCAATATGACTCTTGCGAATGAACATTTTTCTGGCTCTTTCCTTCGGGATGCGCAATACTCTGCGTGTTCCTCCAACCCTGAGTTTCCGTTCTTTTCTGCCGGACATTCAGACACTTTGTACGCAACTGCTCGTTGACGGTATTTTTCATCTATGTTCCTCTGAACTCTGCATTTAGTCCAATGAGTAGTCAGAAGTCGTTGTCCAAGTCATCCCTGGTATCATTTGCACACCTGAGCTACTAGGCAGAGAGAGATGAAATTCTTTTTCTACAGTCCCGAATTGGAGCGACTGGAACTGAACTCGATAAGGATATTGTTACTACTATAAGTAACTTAAGTTCGGTTAATCAAGAACGACGGACCATTTAAACAAAAATAAAGTTTATTAAATCCAAACTATTGGATCTCGCACCTATATGCGAATCAACAACTGTACCATTTTACATCCAAAAGCATTCTACCAAAAACAAAAAGAATTCTCCCCTATTACAAGAAAGAGCGTCATCTAATGGCTTTACAATAAACCTCTCTGGAATAATACAAAATAGACAGCGGACTGAACAGATATTTTACTCTGCTTTTCCTTACAGGTGGACGATACTTTGGGGGTCTAGATGTGGAAAAATCCACTATCCACTCTTGCCTTTTTTTATAATTTGTATTTCAGTTTGTATTCACCCTCCATTCGTAATCGTCTGTGGAATTAGACGCAGAATCAGACTGCTTACCTATAGAATTAACATGAGAAGTAGATTGATTGGATTGATCCTCAGACTCTAAACTATCCTCGGGTACTTGGTATTTATTTTTGCTTACGATCATTTCAGCCCTGCGGATCATTTTGGTGAATGCAACTTCCCGAAGTAGAATTCAGTGGTTCCCTTTGGGTTTCAAGCATTTCATCGCCCAATTTTAATTCATATTCTTCCCCTTTTAACACAAAGTCTTTTTCTTCTCCTTTTTTTACACTGATATCATTATACGTTTGTACAGGGCAGCTGTCTTTTTTTTTTCCTTCAGCGCGAGTAGGTTCTCCTCGCATTTGAAATTCCCAATTTTCAAAATTTAAATTAATCGAGTTACCACTAGTTTTTTTGATTTTGTGGCTGCATATTTCAAATTAAGTGTGTGTGGGGGGGGGGGGGGATTTTTTTTAATTTTAGCTAAATTTTTTTTTTTTAAAACACGAAAAAATATATATCCTAAATATTCTTTTGTAAATATTTCTCATCTAAATGTTGTTTGAAGTACTAGCAATAAAACTAAGATTCAAGAAAGAATTAAACATTTTAACAACTTGTACTCGTAAACTTCTTAAAGGCTTTTTTAGTTCATATATTCGAATGTTTGAGATTTAACTGGAATTTTAAATTTTGCTCATGGATTGGTATTGCATAACGTACATGTAACTAAAACAAATAATTAAATATTTTATTGAAATTAGAATGAAACAAATTTGTACAGAATTGTTTAGAGTGTCATTTCAATTCACAGGGAAGAAAAGCTACACATCTCAAAACTTACCTCGTTTGTTTTCAGATTTGATTAAAGGTTTCCATATCTTTGGAATCTCCTTAGTAAAACTGGGGGAAAGGAGTTAATATATTTCATTGATACTAAAGTATCTCATAAGCTCACACATTTACTTCACAGTGACGTCAATCGAATACCCCCAATCACAACAGCACGAGGCCATTCGAGCAAGAATTTCTTGGAAAATCAATTAATTTAAATTCAAAAGAAAATAACAGATTTAAAAATAGCATTTGATTAAAAAATATCAGCAAAATTGGTCGCAGTTCTGAAGCACGGAAAAATAACAAGATTCGAATTTGCTTTTATTAAAGACATCCATATCAGGACTAATTGAAACACGTTTTTCTCATTTTTCCACACAATGGACTTCAATAAAATCTAATCTTTATCCCCTCGGCAAAGATTAGCAACTTGTTTTTATGATTGTTTTTAAGAAAACACTTTGTAAGAATTTTATATGTAATAAACAGAAAATATTTTACTATTATCAGAAACCAGATTTATAATCTTCCATTTTCAATTAGATACAGATATTATTATTATTTTTTTTTTTTTTAATTTACGAAGGGAAAATTAAAAGAAAATATTTTATTTTTTTTTAATGGGATAATTCATATATAAAAATATCTTTTATTCTATGAATAGTTTCGCTATTTCTCTCTGTGAATATATACATATTTATATAGTTAGATGTGATGCGATTATTTATTTACGTCGCACTGAGAAGCAACACAAGGGCTACTAGTGACAGACCTCGTAGATTTGAACCTCGATCAAAGGACGAGGACGATGCCTCAGCTGACACTTCCCTCATCGCCAACGGGAGGACTTTCAGCCTCAACAGCTTTATTGTGCATTAGCCCGTTAAAACTGAGAGTCTAAAGTGAAAACAGGGGACGAACTCACAATCCGGTGAAAGCCGTCAACAGAAAACCGTCAGCGAGGCTACCTCGGTCCCATAGTTAAAAGTAATACAAATAAGAATATAATAAAACAAAGACAAATTGGTAGTAAAATATTAATGAAATTCAAATTTATTAAATCACGAACAATAAAACTATTAGTATTAAAAGTTCAAAAAAAACCCAATGATGAAAATTAGAAATAAGAATTAATTACAAATATTAAATAAACAAGAAAAAATATGCTAGAAGTAATTTTAGGAAAAATAAAACGTAAAAAAATTTTTCTAAAGAAGTTCTACGCAAACTTTACGCCCCCCCCCCAAATTACGCTTTTTTTTTATAAATATTATTAAATTTCTCAATTAAATATAAGAATTAGAATAAACGATGAAATATCGAGAAATGGATAATAGTAAGCTTTTCCAATGTTAAAATTAAAGGAAATAATAAATAATTAAAATAAATATATTTAAGCTACATGTAATTAAAATTGAAGCAAACGATAAAAAAAAAAATAGAAAAGTTATCTTGAGCACTAAAAAATAGAAAATTCATCTCTTAAGCCAAAACTTCCCTTCTAAAACAATAGCCCATTGAGTGGCTAATAAATAAAATATTGTTGCGAACATTAGTTGATACTTATCTGTAACACTTTTCTTATAAAGGAAAGGGTCGATTACAAAGATGTCATCAGTTGACAAAAGAGAGTTCAAACAATGACCTTTTAACCTTGAGGACTTTTTGCCGATGAGAAGCTTTCCGACTTTGGTGATAAATAGAAAGTCCACGAAGATACTGGAGCCGAAGTGAAAAAACGAACGAGAAGAAAGTAAAGTTTCTGACTTTTTGTGAATTTTCCCATGTGACGTCATGCTAGGCCAGGAAAGGTTTTTATGCTCCAAGAGCTTCAGTCAGAGGATGAGTCTATCTAAGGAGTCGGTCTGTGAAGGGAATCAGATGTCTGTGCTTTGCAGACCGATCGAGGAATGGTGGCCGAGTGAATCTGCTGGAGGTTTGGCCTGAATCTAGCGGAAAAGTCTATCTTTGGAGATTCTGTTACGGAGATCCATCCGGGGATCAACGGAAAGCTGTCGGCAACTGAAGCGGAATGAAGAAGTAGCGTGTATCTGCTGGGAATTCTCGGATCCTGCCCTGGAAGTGCAAAATCTACTGCGGTGGCTGTCCGCATTAAGGAGTGATAAGTTGGTGAGTTGAACGTTGCTGAAATAATTGTGACTGTCCATTAAAGTGTTCTTTGTTCCTGTTTCTATGTCACTGTGTATTTGTGTACTGTTATTGTTCACGCAATGCTACTTGTTTTTAGTCCTGAAGGTTTATGAATAAATCATCATTTTTTGTGATTCACATAGTTGAACTTTGATTTTTACTCCCCCAAAGAGAAAAAACATTTCTGTAACAATATAACAACACAGTACAGAATAATCATTAGTAAACTGTAAAATATATTTAAAAATCATTACAAGTGTATTATAATTAAAAGTGTAAAAACAATACAAACTTAAGAAATGCTAAAAAAAACAAAAATGATGTATTTAACATAGAAAAACAAAACCTTTTTTGAAACAAAATTAAATATAGTGGTGTTATAAGACTAAAAGAAAAGCCAAACGAGATGTTATAGAAAGAACTTGAGAAAGAAACCGTAATGATTTAAACTGGTGAATTAAATAGTATTTTGAAAATAATTATGGAAAGGTTGCCAACCAACCTCCAAGACTAGGTAGGAGTGTCAGATTTTAACAAAAGAAAATTTAATTTATTTTTTTTATGATTTTAAGATAAAGCTTCGAGATTTCTAAACGGTGCTTATTTTTATTTTAAGTAAGACAGAATTCTAGATGGAGTGGTTTTAATAATATACAGTTGTTGGAAAAGAAACTTGAAGTAGAGCTATTTATACTGGAACTGGACAATTTCTCTTTTCTTTTTTTTAAATGAATTCTTTTCCTAAAATAGTATTATTAAATCTTAATTTTATTTTTCTACTTACAAAGCCATAATTTGATAATAATTATTTTAATTATTTCAAGTTTTAAATTAGTAGCATCAGCGTTTCTGATTGCTGTTAATTATTTTTGATCACATTTTTCATCCGTAATATCTTGTTTTTACATGGGTTAATAAGCCTTAGAGACTTTATTTTGTGTCTTCTACTTCAATTAAATAATAATAGCTATCAGTACAAAACAAAACATTTTTTTTTTTTTGCAGTTTTAGTAATGCCACGTATTTGACGCTTTATTTGCGCTTACTGTATTAATTTTACACAATAAAACATAGCTTTTGCTTCTAAATGAGTTATCAATAGTTATTTTTCATATTTTCATTTTTCTGAATCCGGCTGTGCTCTGTTCTGATATCTGCCGAGAGGATACTGAAAACAGTTTATCAGGGATGAAAATTGTATCCCTGATAAACTGTAAAATTTCTTTTCATCACGATATCTGCCTGCAAAACGTAGAACGATTCTTCCTTAACCGTTGTGCTCAAACGATGTTGTAATTCCACTGCTTCACTAAACAAGTAGTCGAGCCATGGAAAAGAGTCAGGGCTTAGAATTTCCATGACAGTACTCACAAACTAGAGACATAGCTAACATATAATAAATGTTACCACTTTGATAGGTTGCCATACAGGCTGTGATGAAAATATAATGCATCTGATATAAACGATTGTTTATTAACGGTGCACATAGAAGCTACACGAGGGCTAATGGTGGCAAAACTGATAATTTTGAAGCATGGTCAAAGGATGAAGACGACACCTGATTTGGCATCTCATTCTCTTAATTTCCACACCATCCAAACAGGAGGACATTAAGCGTCGACACATTTAACAAACACACTTACACAAAAGGCTTTGGTAGCATCAGAACTCAAACAGACGAATCAAAGAAAACAATACAGGCAGTAAACTCGTGACCATGACTACTCGGACTCCACGGTAGCTCATATCTTATAAGATAAAATATGCAATCAATTAATAATAAAATTTATATGTGGACGATATTTATTTGTAAGAAAATAGATGCTTATTGAAATGGAATCGCTTTAGAGGTCTCCATGTTTTTCTATCAAAACATATTGATCAGCAACGGCTGAGAGCATCTACATATTAAAACTAAATAAATTAATCAATTTATATATATATATATATATATATATATATATATATATATATATATATATATATATATATATATATATATATATAAATTGATTAATTTATTTAATTTTAATATATATACTTACATATAAGAATTTGTATTACATTTCTTTTCTTTCCTTCCAAAACGTACTGATTTGCATATCTACAGTATGAAAGATTTTTATTCTGAAAACATTTTCCTTGTTTTCTTCACACCAAGACATGAATTCGCGACGACATACAATTGACCTGGAATCGAGAAAATATTATTGTTTACTAAGAGCTTACCGACATAATTTTGATTTTCATGCAAATTAAAATATTAAAAATTTTCCTTTCTTTACATCCAAGAGACCAAAATAATTCGGAATTTTCTATGTAAAAATCGAAAGAAAACTGAGTGAATCGAATACTTTTATCTACTACAAAAGTTGTTCAATGGACATATTCGCATCTATTTGAAATCACTTTAGGCGCTGTGCCCTGGCCAGCAATCAAACTGGTATAAATTGCCCATCCCATCTCAAAAATATGAATAAGAAGTTCCGTCGGGATTTTTTTTCAGAAATAATTATTATGTTGGATAAAAAAGTGGGACTCCTTCTTGTACAAGGATCCGTAGAAGTGAATTCCTTGTAACGTAGGGAAAACAGGCATATACGCTTCAAATGTTATTTTCTTCTTTTCTGTTAATGTATAGTGCCAAAGCAAAACTTACCGTATGTTACGATTGGCCTATTTCAAAATTCCAAAAATCATTCATTCCTTTTCTGATATTTCGGCTGTTTAAATGACTGGATTTATGAGTTAAAAAAAAAGTCTGAATGTGAGATGGCATTTTAAAATTTCAAAGTGATGCAAGTGTTTGGGACAATCCTTGAGTGTTACCGCAATAAAGCAGTCGGTACACTGATCGATCTAAAAAAAACACAAATCGTATTATCATCTCATTCAAAGAGAAAAAAGAAATAATGATGCGGTTTCAAGAAATATATAGACTTTTGAGATCAAATAGCTGTAACGACATGGATAAAAAAAAACCTTCTTAAAACGTGTAAATCTATTCATTGCTACATTGAAAATGTAATCTCGGCAGCTGTCAGCCAGTAGGTGACACGGGAATTCATCCCCAGCCACCACCCAATTTTCTCACAGAGATATAAAAGCCACCAATCAATTTCATTTTTCGCGGTGTCTTTCGCTTGCTAAAATTTTTTAAACAACTCAAAGGGGGAAACCTTTTTTATTCTCTTTTTCTCTCTCTCTCTCTCATAGTCCGAAACTGCCCATTATTCACTTGTCAGTTTCAATGCATACAAAGTGACGAGGAGTGGATTGTGCCCATCCATTTCGAGAACGTGAAAATAAAATAAAAATAAAAAAAAAACTAGAGCGTCGCGTTTCAATTGACAACCCTTCGAATCTCGCTTTTCGTTACCCCCCCCCCACACACACACATGTTTCGGGGATGCTGATTATTGGAGCAAACATTCAAGAGGTACTTAAACACGTTTACAAAACCGACTGTGATTTCTCTTTGTGCGATTAGATTTGAAGATTAGATTTAAAAGTTAGATTGAACAGAAAATTTGCATATATTCGCGCACAAAATGTTAAATTTCTAAATATGAAGTAATTAAAAAAAAAGCACTGGCATATTTTTTTTCGAAGGAAAAAAAAGAATAATAGTCCAAATTCTCTTACTTAAATTGCATGCAAGAGAGGAAAAAATTTCATTTTTGACATTAATTTTAGTCATTTTTAGCAGAATTTACGATATTCTTAAAATTATTCAATCTTAAAATCACAATTTGACTTTATATTATTTCGTGTCTCAACACAAAATAAAAACTTTGAATAGTTGCATCAAAATTGAATTATTTCTGGAGGATATCTCTCATTACCGCAAGCAGGAAAACAAGAGAAAAATTAATGGTCAGATCCTTATTTTCCTAGAACTACGAACAAAATAAAATTATTTCAATTCAAACATCTGCACAGAGTTCAGCATTTTCACTTCCAAACTACAAATTACAAAGCGCATTTCAATGATTTTAATTATTAACATTTATTAGCTGACAAAAGTGATAAACGTATTACTAATTATTTAATATGTTCCTTGGTTATAGATTATATGAATATGGAATATTAATAATTTGCCACGAGTCTCTTTTTTTTGGGGGCATTAAAAAATCGAGCATACTGACTGAATTTCTTTTTCTATGGAATATTTATGCCTTATATTGAACGTGTTAAGAGAGGACCCTTTATATACCTATATCATCCTTTTTATAAATTTTTATTTAACTTCCTATATTCACATCAATGTCTTTTCAGATCAAAATCTCAACTCGAATTTCAACCCAATTCCTATCATTTGATCGAGCAGAAATGTTGCACATATGCAAAATTCGACAACACAATCCTGTGGTATGCTCAGACAGTGATAGACTGGGGAAGAGGAGGCTGGGGACCCGATTCTGGCCATTAACGTCCCATTCGGCTGATATTTTATACATACGTACAGCTCGTAACTGCTAATTTGTCTTACATTTCCAAATGGATACAAGTAAGAATGAAAGGTATAAAAATACTATTTTACTGTAAGGAAATACAGAATTTATTAGAAAAGCTCGAGGCATTAATACTTCTTTGATCTCGTACATCAGTAGTTATGGTACTTAATGTATCCATAATTCCCTAAGTATCTTAATTAAGTGCATCAAGCTTTTATCAAATTTATTTTATTTTGTACATTAAACACTTTCTACAATATATTTCAGTCTTTCTTTAAATAAAAGTCCGTTTATAAAACTTTTTTTTTATTTATATTGAACTGTGTATACCTTCCCTCAACGATAACTAATTTCTTTAATTTTATTCAATGCATTTTATAGTAATTCAACGATAACAAATGTAACATTAAGAAATCATTTCCTCATAATTTGTTTTAAATGCATTCGGGTTTTTTATTGATTGATAAAACATGAGTGTGAAAATCGAATAATTTGAAAAATACTAGAGAACATGTATCTTACGATCGCTAGGCAATGCTCAATTTAGGTTGAATCTCCGTACATGTCATAGAATTTTTATGAGTTTAAAAATACGTATTTGAATAATTTAACCATTTTTCCTGACATTTGGAGCATGATCATTGTTTTTTATACTTGTTGTCACGAAAACGCACTTGTCTTTTTAATTATTTATGAATTGCAAAAAGAACGCCTGAACTAAATGTATATTAATGACGAAGGGATGCCTATGAATGACCATTGCATATAATACATCAGTTGTATTGTTTTAGGATTGTAAGAAATATTCAATAACTATATTCTTTGAATAACTTATCTCTAACTTATCGTTGAAATTTCCATCGAAAAATTGGTCACAATTATGAAATTAATGAACTTAATGTTTAAACAACACTTCTGCCTGTTTGGATTCATTTGAAATTTATGCAATAATAATCCAACTGAACCGCTTATTGAGACTGTTCTAGTTGAGTTTTATAAAAGACATCTTTGTAACAACTTTTGTCAGGATTCTTGATGTCATGCAAATGATAATTCATAATCAAACATAAGTTATTATAAAGTAGAACAAAAATGTTCCCTTAGTTAATGAGTTGTACAGTTTCATATATTAAAAACTCTTTTTTTCACCGGAAAAAGGATAAATTAAGTTGAAAGATGGACAAAAAGTAAAATATAATTTGTAAGATCCTGTGTTACTTTTAAGCATTTGGTAAAAAATAATCACTTTCCATCGAAGAATTCATCAAGATAAAACTATCACGTTATCATTCATCAGTACGTTCCTCAACACTGTTTACTCTCTTTAATTATCTTTGCACACTTGAAATAATCTACTATAACATTTAAAACACTGAATTCATTGCTATATTTTACTGAATGAAATTTTTGCTTATTTAATTGAAAACGCATTGAAACACGCATGCAAAATTATCTACTTATATTAGATCAGCTCATACATAATATTGGAAAGAATAATTTTTGTCAATTCCTAACTAATGCTTGCACAAATAACAATGAAGACTTGAATCTCTGTTTCCGCGTATCATAAATTGTTATGTAAGTTAAATGTCTTAAATTTGTTTTAATAAAAATTAATTATTAATATATAAATTTGTTGATAAAAATAAACAATATTTTAAAAAAAAAAAATTTAGAGAATATTTGCCAGAAATGTACAGCTAGATGACTCATAAGGATATATTCTTGAGGAGAGGAAAATACAATGAGAGATTTTATAGCAAAATAATCTCACGAGAACTTTTTTTTTTTTTTTTTTTTTTTGATCTTATGCCTTCTAAGGGATTGCACTTTTTATTTCCAGCTGTTCAATATTATGTAACTATAAGACAAGAATTTAGGAAATAGAACAGAGAAATGAATTAAAAACGATTTGGTTGTTTCTGCTTGTGCTGTTAGCTTTTGCTTTGCTAATGATCATCGTGCCTCTAAGTAATAATTTTTTGTACATAATATGACCTAAAAAGATTTAAAGAACGTTATTTTTACAAAAATGCTTGACGCTTCTTACAAAGAAACCACGATTAACAACACACGCAATCATATATATATATATATATATATATATATATATATATATATATATATATTTAAGTTAAAATAAAATTAATTGAACATAGGACAAAGCTACATAGAATGACCTCCTCATTATTATAATTTGAAAAAAATGATAAATGAAAGAGCTCCGACTTTGACTAACTTTTCCAAAAATACGTCGTTAATGAATCATATATATCTTATAATATGGTACCTTCCTGGTTTTTAAGTGATGAGGCTTCAGCGATTCTTACATTTGCTCAACTCATTTATCTGTCCTTTTATAATCTACTTGAAATGTTTTCTTTCTCAACGCTCACTTTTAAGTTTATATTCTAAAATCTGCTTCGGCACTTGGTTCGTAAGAAATCCATATCAGAAGAATCCTATGAAGAAGTTGGCTGAAAAAAATGGCGTGATACTTCTTTGATTATACATCTCTCTGAAACATATATTTCTTAATAATAAATAGAGCAAGTATTTCTTAGCAGCGGAAGCTATTTTACGCAGCTATCGGAGTTTAAATATTAAAGAAATAAGGGAGATGCAAGAAACGTTAAATCATTCATTACACCCACTGATAAATTTAAATATTCTTTAATGTCTAGGAATCCAACAAACTTTTCTCGAATACTCTAAAAAGAGCACTAACATGTATCTCCTTAAAATGGGAATCTCCATCAAATGTGTTGAATTATTGCGAAAAAATTCAAAATTTCAAAGAATTATATGGATAAATAGACCAGAAACTTATGCAAAGCTTTTATTTTTATAACAAATGTGACTGAAACGATATTTCTTCGGATATGGAACTATTTTATGCATAAAAATATCCCAACAAAGATCTTTTGTTTTTTCGTGGACGCTGTACAGAAAACGTTAGTTCAATACATGGGACTGAACCTCATGGATTGAATAAACAGGCAAAGTAATTCTAATGTGAACATTTTTATAGCGAAATTTCATCAAAATTTTGCTGTCAGACACAATGTTCAAAATACACTTAAATAAAAATTGACAATAATCATTTCATTTGGTCCGTATGCAATGTCTTCTTCTGATATATTTCTGTTTCTCTATGAACACAAATGACTCGGCAAACGCAGATAGTGTTCACGCATTATTTTTAATGACTTAATAATTATGTAATATCACAATTTATCCATAGTTGGATTCGTATATCTTTTCATAAAGAAAGTTTATCTTTTCTTCAGTTGATGAGTTTGTTGACACATAATTTTGGGTACATGTTCCCGTCGACTACGAAAGTTGGCGAAATTCCAGCCAAATTTACACCGATATTTTGAAATCCAATAATCGCTTAGCGACATTTTTCTGGTTTGTCAAAAATGGTTAATGGATTTTTACGCATTTAATATTTGTTTCTCGAACTTTGCAAAATGAGTAATTTTTATTGACTACACTTCAATTTTTATAATGATTTTACTAGCATCATAGATCTCTACATCTATAAGCCGATGTATTTTTAAAAGGCATGTGAAACTGGTTAAAAACATTCTGCGGAGTTTGTTTACCTTTAAATCTTACAGATTACGGAGGCGTATAAACGAGATGATTGTACAATAAATTGTTCGCTTTTACTAAGCGGTTCTTCACTGAAACTTTTAGAGCGATTTGCATAAGTAAAAGCATGCACTATCCATAAAAGTAATTTCATTTTCAAAACTCACCCAAAAATGTCATTGAATGGATAGAAAAGAGAAGATTGTGATTATTCCAACTCGGGGTCCCCAAACAGGGCTTTCTTTGTATGCGATCACCCACCGCCATTTCCGTCGATGTCTCTTTTTCACCCTTTCTAAGCGAGGTAGCGTAGTCGAAGGCGAGAGTAGTTATTGAAAAAAAAGAAGGACGCCAAACATTAGGGTTTGAGAAGCTTCTTTACCGCTCTTCCATTGAAAGAGGGATAGTATCTCATTTGAACCTCTAACACAGGGCTTCTTAAACTATGGATCGCGACCCCAAATGGGGTCGCGTAGCAAAATTCTGCGGTCGCGAGAGATTTTATATAATGTCAAATATTTATATATACCATTTTATAACATCACTAGAGTTGGCGGAATACAGTGGACTTGCAGCGTCTAGACACGCGCATTTGTTGAAGGTTTTGAGCTATCTCAGCAGTAAACGATCGATGATCGCTATTATTATACTGTGGCTATACATTGTTAGTGCGTTTGTCGGTATCATACATGTTGAATAAACCGCGCGCCGTTGACTTCCCACTCTGACCGCCACCTCTAAATATCACACACAATCAAAGGGAGGAATGCGCGCGCGTACACACGTGCAACCTGCAGCTAAACAATGATTCATGTATGGGGTCGTCAAGGTTTGTATGGGGTCGTCAAGGTTTGTATGGGGTCGTCAAGAAACTCGCAATCATAAATGGGGTCGTGAATGACAAAAGTTTAAGAAGCCCTGCTCTAACATCATTGACATTTGTGTTCCATTCATTCCCGGTGTATTCCGAGTGACAAATTTCCCCCATTGAATACTCGAGTTTCTTTTGCGAGTGTGTGAATACCCCCCTCCCCTTCACTTTTCGAATAAACCTGGCTGGGTTCGGAAAGCGGCACTTAGCAATCTTGCGTCCATTGTCATTTTTTGAATGGGACCAAACCTGCTGCTGATAGCTGATTTGGTATTCCCCCCCCCCTTTCTTAACTGATGTTTCAAGGTAGCCTGTGTTATGCTAACAGCAGCTCTGCCTTAAAGAATATTATTTCATTTGTAAAAACATTCCTGCACCAGTGGAAACGGGCAAATTATATTTTAGAAAGTTATCAAGTTTCTGATTGGCTAAAACGATCTAAATTCTACCAAAATTGGGTACTTTTGTTAATATAAAATTATTTGTTGCAGGATTGGTCTTATTTAGATAATATTAATTAAACTCCTTACGGTTCTTTTTTTTTTCAGTAATAGTAAATTAAAACTTTTTAGGGTTTGCGATCGTTTTTAAAAAGTTAATTCATTTAACTTATTAGATAAAATTTATTTGATTTTTATGACAAGAAGTATATTAATCATCATCAATTGAAATCTATTCAAAGATCATTTCATATTGTACTACATAAAAAGACAGATTTGTAAGATTGTGTCTTCATAAAAATATTTATAAAACAAAATCGTCTTCGTCCTACACTAACCTTTATTGCCTAAAAATTGATTGAGTTGGTGTAAGTACACTTCCGAAGACTTAGAAAGGGTTAACGAAAATAATTATAAAATATTGACAAATGAGTAAAAATGCAAAATCTGTCTGCGGAAATATATTTTTTGAAGTTCATTGAAATTGAATTTAGAAAGATGCAAACGAAACTCGGAAAGCAGAGGAGGGTCAAAGGTCTGGACAATGAAGATATTGAGAACTTCCCATGGGAGAAAGTGTGTCTGGTGTTTAAACAGTTTTAAGCTAATTTAACATATATGATGTATAAGTTTGCATATAATTCAAAATACTCTATGTGTTTGTATCTTGAAAATTTTTATAATATTATAAATTCGAAAACAACGTAGTTTTACATTAATTTATATAAAAAAGAAACCCTTTTCTCAATTAATGTTTTTACTTCAGAATTAATTGTTCTCCCTCTTGCACTCTGTTGTATGACAAGGAAGCATATCAATCTTTTGATGTACTACTACCTTTCGTTATTAATTTTTTGTTAGATTTCCATACATTAAGAATAAAACTTCATCTTTGAAAAGCGCAAAATGGATCTATAAATATTTGAAATTGTTATTATCATTATTTCGCTTTTATTTATTTATTTTTTTTTGTTTCATATTCAACTGTATGAAAAGGAACAAAAAATGAATATTTTTTAAGATATTTTATTATTCCGTAAAAAGATCGGTTCTTCAAACAATTTTTTTTTTTTTGTTTATTTTGCATTTTTTGACGATAGATTAATTTTTACTTATTATATTCCTCTCATCGTATTTAAGTAGTTTTAAACGTCTGATTCTATATATTTCTATTTATTCTTAGAGATAATTTTATTGCAAGGCATGCTTTAGTCACTTTTTTGTCCAGGCAACATTTAAATTTTTAAAATACTTTAATACTTGCAATTAATCTATTAACTACGTAAGACATACAAACAGGGGCTTTCTGTGTATTACTATCTATATTTAATTTAGCTTTTTTCACTTAGTTATATTATTACATTTGCTTATTAAGTGCTAATTTAAAAGATATTTCTAGAATAGACTAAATTTGTCTGATTACACCAAATAATTGCTTGCTTCATCTAAAGTAGGCTATTACTATTTGTTTTAATTATTATTTTACTGTTGTCATAAGATCATTTCCAAACTTTCTTTTGTCACTCATTGTGGTGTAATCCTATGAATACAGCACCGTTCTAAACTTTAACATTAAAGAAAAATTAAGGAAACAGTTTTAATAAATAAAAGCAAGCACTTGAAAAGTATGAATAAACAAGTTTATTTCCAAATTGTGAAGTTATAAGGGTTAGTAGCCATGTGAAAGTAATAGAATATCCAAGATAATGTATTTAGCGGGGATTATAAGTTCAGCTAACTAATTAATGGACATAATAGTAGTATCACAGTAATTCTTAATTGATATTAATACCGAACGGCTTTTCGTATGAATTTTTTTGTGAGTGAAAAATTATAAAATATAAATTTCTTTCTCTGAATTGTCAGAATACTTACCCTCTTATTGTAAAAAAAAATGCACGTTTAACACGAAATTTTATCTACCCTTAGAATTTGATATAAGCTTCTATAAAAATTCATAACCTTAGATAAATATTTAAAAATAATTCTATAAGAAAAATATGAAAGCTTGGAGGAATTCTGTTAAACTTACCTATTTAGGATTAAAACTTAAAATAGAAAGAATACAGTTGTTTTTTTTTAAATATATGATTAGCAAATGAAAATTTGTCTAGTCTCTATGTATTTTAACAGCAGTCGCACAAAACAAAGACTTTCCTATTGAAAAAATTTTTGAAAAAGGGAATATAAGAACTAGAAAAAGTTGCTCATCCCGAAGTAAAAACCTGCGAAATAATTTTATAATAAAACAGCATACAGTAGAACATTTTATTATACATAAGTTCTGAACATTTTATTTTTTTTGGAAACCAATCGCAAATATTTTTTGCTTTTGTTTTCTTTATTTCATTCATTGATGCCATAATATAAAAACATATTACGAACTACATCTCATTTAAGTCTCTCAATGGAATAAAATGAATCTAAATTAAGTCATTCAATCTAATTTCTATTGAAATCGTGTAGCAGATCACAAACGGAATTCGAAAAAGTGACATTTATGAGGTCGTGGTGGATTTCTAATGAAGATTTAAAGGTCTTCTCATCTCCGTTTCTGAATGGAAGAAAAATATTATTTTTTTTCTCGTCACACACATTTTGATTTTACTTTTTCTTTTTTTCAAATCCTTGAAAAAGTTATTCATTTTTATGAAAAGAATTCAACAGTTCATGTTCTTGACCAGAAAAAAAATTTATTTTGCTTTTATCTTCAGAGAAGCGAAAAATTCATTCGGCGCCTCACCATACTACTAAAACCATATAAGTAGCGATAAACTAGGGGGGGGGGGAATGTCGACGGGAAGTGTGTGGATAGAGACCATCCCCCATACTCACAAACTCGGCACGCGAGAGACCCTTCTCTCCCAGGTCATGCCAGGAAGTGATATTTGCTTCCCCGTCACGTGGGCTTTTCCAAAGAAAAGGGAACCTCCATAGCGCTAACGTGCGAACACATTAATGCTGTGTCTTTAGCGCCAATTTTAAAGGCTACAGAGATTTGAAGCGGAAGAAGAGAGAGCACCACTTGTGACGTGCTTCATGCATTATTTAATTTTTTCAGTCGAATGAAAGAGTCAATAATTATTAAACTCAAATTAAAAATGCGCAAGAGAAAGACGAAACGATTAACTGCTAAGCAATAGATAAGGTCACTCTCTCTCTCGATTCCCACTTAACTCAGACAACCTTGTTGAAATTGTAAAAAAAACCTCTTAGCTTAGCAAATCACTCGTTCTGATTCAAACACTACTCAACAACAACCGATTCCAATCTTCGTACTTCAACTAGGGTTCGCTGCAATCAATACAATTACTTACGTTATTAACAGCCACGCAGTGATTTAAAAAATAAAGTCTCAAAAAAATAAAATTTGGCTGTTAGAACACATTTTAATGTTATCCAACCTTTCGTCATTGAATTTCTTTTTTTACTTCGAAATTTTACTCTTTTCGTTTTTTTTTTTTTTTTGCTATGTTTTGAAGGGGAATGAATAAACTTTTCATTATTGATTAAAATGTTTTGCATCGAATCATTTGAAAAAAGTGAAATTAATGTAACTATATTTTTAAGTTTCTATCCTAATAACTTAATACACATCAATATATGCGTTATCTAAACTCAGTTATGCGACAATTGGACCTAAGTATAATATTGATGATGTTTGATCAATTCGGTACCAATTAGACTAACACATGGATCAATAAGTCCCGAGACTGTGCGGTCGTTTTTTTTTTTTTGCGATTTCCTCCTTCAAACGCACCA
>BMAW01092953.1:222096-233606 GCA_019974015.1 Nephila pilipes
TTTTTTTTTTTTTTTTTTTTTTTTTTTTTTTTTTTTTGGATTATTGAAAGTATTATTTAGGGCGTAGGATATGAGTTTTCAGATCTTTAATAAATATTTAAAAATACTTACAAAACTCTGAAAAAAAAAAAAGCAACTCCAGTAAAACCTTCCTTGTTTATGTTCTTTCTAATGCACCTTATGATGCGCAATTAAAATAAACAGTCTAGGTTTAGTAGAAGACTCCATAGGATTAACGTGAAGTTCGGAAAGTCGTGTTGGCGTGTCGAAAGGGAACTTTAATTTTCTCCTTTTCCATATAAATTTTGATCAGCATCTCGCACGTAATTCTCTATTGCAGGAATCGGCAAACGACGGGCCGCCGTCTATTTTAGTCGATCCCGGGAATTTATACTGTTTTCGCATAAAAACAATTCATCAGTGAAAAGTACCGTAGCATTTTTTCGCATCTTGATGCATTTCCATTTTGCGTAATTCATTTGGCTGTGCAATTTCCATCCTACTTTAAAATGGAAGTGAACTGTCTGCAGCACGATCTGTTTTAAGGCTGTCTTCGGCTAATGTTGAAGAATGGGCCCCAAAGTCAGAAGATATTTTCAGGAAGAACAAATGCTCCAATATTACATGAATATTACGAAGATTACATGAAACTGTGAATAAAAAAGATGATGATCATTACCAAGTTACATGTTTTTCAATTCAGAGTTATATATTCATATAAAATTGTAATTTTTCAAGATACTGCTGAATGATATAATATCCATTATCAGTTTTTTTTTTGGAAACCTAATGCAAAATTACATACATTTTGGCTTTTTATGTATTTTATTAACTCCTATAATCACGATACCTGTTTAATGAAGGAAAAACCTTTCAGTTTCTTATTTAAGTCAATATTTGCTTATTCTTTATCTTTCAAAACAGGTATGAAATAACGTATGTTTAAAAATCTAAACGAGCTTTCTATAGGACTGTAATATAATTTAAAAAGAGTTGTTCTTAGCATTAGGTTAGAAATATTCTTATATTTTAATTTAAAAAAGGAACATGAAAAATATAAAGATAAATCAAGGTAAAAGTTTCAAACCTGTAAAAGGTAAAAGTGTTGCCTTGCTATCTTGAAAAAAAAACCTCTTTTTTTTCTTAATACAATATATCAACAATATATTTTCTAAAACTATAATTATCAATTTATAAATTTTTGAAATTTATATTGAACAACTTTTATGTTGTAGGATAGAAGTTTATAAATAAAAATTTCTCGAAAAGGCTTACAATCCTTCAAATTAAATAACTTTTTCTATAGTAGAATTTCTGTAATAATGAGGAATTTGTTTGGTTTTATGAAATATAGAGCAACAAAGGGTATCATGAGGAGTTATTAATGAAATTTAACTATTCTTTATTTTATGAAATACTTTTTTTGATAGATAGATTGTTTATTAACATTTCACTTGGAAGCAACGCGAAGGCTTTTGACGTCGGATCTCGTAATTTTGAACCTCACTCAAGTGACGAGGATGATACCTGAGCTGATATCTACCTCCGTAAATTTCTACACCACGCCACTGGGAAGACTAAGAGCCTCTGTAAAATTAACATGCACCAGCCCTGCTACACGTATGGGCTTAAGAGGATCAAGAATCGAACCTACGACTCAACTGAAACAATGGCGGCCCCAAGATCATGACCATGACCATAAGACAAACATGGCCACTTCATGGAATAAAGAGGTAAAGCAATATCATTACGATTATAAGAATATTTAGTTTCTGTCGTAACAAGTTCCTTCAATAGGCATAAGATTTAAGAGTACAACTAGCTTAGTTATAACACGATAGATTAATATATCCTAGACGAATTTTCTACTATAAAATTAATACTAATTAAATATACTTATGTAAATTACTAAATACTATCATTATATTGGGGTTGCTTTTATAAATTAAATTTGGACATCTTTGAAAATGACTTATGGCAACACATCTGATGACAGAGATGTCTGACAATTCTCCTTACATTTCTTTTTTTTTTTCTTTTTTTTACCTTTTTATTCACTGCTATTTTTCTCGTTTGCTTATTATTAGTATTTTTTGCTATTTTCCTTATGAAAATAAATAAAATTTACATCTTTAATATTATAGTTATAATTATAATTATTAATTGTCCTTTAATCCTATCTTCCTTTAAAATTTGTTTTTACTCGGGGAAAACACTCGCAGAAAAGTCTAAATTTTGTCCATTCTTTGGACAGCCCACCCTTCCAAATAGAAGATGCTCTCCCTACGATACTATAAATTTTAAGTCCCTTTCTCTTTCAATTTTACAGCTGTGAAACTCTGCTATTTCTGTCATTATCTCTTTAGCTATCGTAATGACAAAAATACTATAAAAATATTTTTTATTGTTGCCTAGTTTGGAAATTTATCGTTGAACTATTTTGCCAATTGTCAGCGCATCTACAAATACTAGCCAGGTTTTTTATGCATCAAGAATGGCTTAATTTTATAGCTATTTCGGAAGATAAGTACTGTTAATTAAATCATAAACTCAGGGGATTTATGTTTGGGAGCACTTACCAATATGTAGGGATATTTTCAAAAATGAAGTATATAAAATAGCAATTCAGTTCATTATCAACAAGGAATCAGTTGCAAATAATTTTACTAATTGGAAGTACTCATTTCGAACTCTAGTATAATAAAAAACTATCTCGGAAGAAACAGTTACGGTCATCGCAATAGTACACAATTTAACCAGTTCTATAGTACGTTTATTAATAAATAGAAAAGTTTTATTCTCTTTGTGTGTGTCAGAATGTATAAATAAATATTATGTAAAATATAACTTACTAATAAAGTAAAATTAAGACTAGTTTTTTATTGTCTTGCTCAATGAGTATAATGGCTCATGCAGATATTTTAGAGTTCCATTATTACATACGCCTTAACTTCCAGCTTAGCTCACAAGACCAACAAAAGCGCTCTCTAGCCGAAAGCCTAACAAGCGTGTGCGGCGAGTCAATATCACAATTCACTATCAACTTACTCCTCAACTTCTAAATAGCTACTAGATTGGAAGGTCCATCTTCAACTAAAGTGCCTGCAAAAATTCCTCTCTTTAAATTTTCTCAAGCATTTGCGATTTTGTAGAGTAAAACCTAAATACCAATTATTTTTCTAACTTTTGGGCAAATATAGAAACCAAAGAAAAGCTTACTCGCCCAGTCCCTTCCGATAGGATATCAGAGACCAACTGGGCTGAGCACTGCAACAAACTTCGTCCCCATCTGGACCGTCAAGCCTAAAAATGTAACCTAATGGCCCATAAACGTTTGTCGATTCCTACCCTATTGAATTAACTTAATAGTATTCGAATCTGTTAAGACAACGTGCACGAATCTCTGACAAGAATTGATGGATGTCGTGTTTAAAAGAGGGGACCAATGAAGATGCAGTTTAGTCCCTCCACTTGACATGATTTTGAAAATTACCACATTGAAGAATTTTATCTGATTAACCTAAATTCCACTGAGAGCTAAATAAAAGAATACGAAAAAAAAATTATTGACCTATTTTTTCGGTAGATCTTTAATATGAAACATATAGATCTATAAAAATCCTGAATAAAGAGTCTGAAAGCATTATCAATTATTCTTCTTTCGTCCGCCGTTCAACCACAACTGAATCTTCATTTCACTCAAACTCATTCCTACGCGCCTTCCAAATCAAAATCGCGTTATTCAATAAACATCACACATGGAAACAAATATCTACTTCTTTCGACTAAGCAAACAACAAAATGTTCTCCTTTCGCTCTGCAACCACACTTGCATCCGTCATTCGTACCTTTCTCTAAAACAATCGTGTGGTCTCATATAAGCATGCACATTTTATAACAGATTTTTCTCGACAAAACAATCAGATCCACAAACGAACCCTCTAACTCATAACAAACTCATACATCTACCGAACGGAATAAGATTACTCAAAGAACATCTCACATTTCGCTAATGTTTCAGTTTCGAAAAAAAGGCTCCAAAAAAACCCCTCCTATAATGGACTAAAAAAACCATTTCGTAACAGTGCACGCAACTTTAGCCTCAAAAATATTAATTAAAATTACGAACTTAAATCAAAAATAGAGATTTAAAATTTCTGGGGTTACCATGTATACCGGCCCTGCTGAACAGAAACTGCTTTATCACCAACAAAGTCCCTTCGTTGAGGGTGGTGTGACTTACCTGCATCCCACCCGCGGGGACTTCCACTCTGGACAAGCGTCTTTTAAGTCCCTCCCTCTAAAATGTTCTCCCCTGAAGAGATCAATGGGATTGAGGCGCAATGGGAGGGGAATCAATATTGTGTCCAATGGAGTTGACAGGCCAGGAAACTTGTTTTTACAGTATTTTTACTTAAGATGTTTCCTCGCCACATCAGAATCCGAAAGCTTAGGGCTCTAAACATTTTATTTTGACAAAAATAGCAAACATTTATCGAAAAAATTTCTGATTGATGTAATAACTTTTTGAATTAAGATAAAGGAGTAAATATACCTTGCTTCAAATACGATCACTGTAACTAATCAGTTGTGGTCTGTTCAAAAATATTAGGTTTTCGCCTCTTGATTGTTCATTCACACTCGCATTGATACTTTCCCCCTAACTCTGGATGTTGAAAAATGATTATTCTTTCACTGAGACACAATCTTTGAAATAAGGAAATTATTAATTATTTTTGGCCATCCAAGAAGCTACTGTATTAGTTAAACCAAAAATGTCGCACCTGAGCACTTTTCAAAAATTTATCTTGTTTTTGCGTACTTTTTTTATGTCTGCTTTCACCAGTAACGAACACTTAATTTTCAAAAATACGTCATAATAAATTTCTCCTGAATTTTTAAATGGATTTAAGTGAAATAAAAAAAAAGACTAAGCATTTTATTTACTTCTCGATTAACCTATTACCTTAAATCATATATGTACAGAAATCGAGATATAACTGAAAATAAATAACATTATTCAGAATTTTAAGACAGTTGTGAGGCAGCCCTCCCCCTCCCCCCTTTATTTTTATTCTCAAGAATTACTACGTCTTTTTTTTAGTTTTGTTTCTTTTTTGAATGCTTTTGGTCAAATGATTTTAATATTGATTTACTATTATTAGCCACACACGAGGCTATTGTTTTCGGTGGATCACTTTTCGCGAACCAGATCACTTTTCAAACACGTACCCGAACATTTTTCAATTTTTTTTCTTGTTTGCTTCAACTTCAATTACATTTAGCTTAAATGTATTCAATTTAATAGTGTATCGCTTGCATTAATTTTAATTACATGTAACTGATATAATATTCAATTTATTGTTTCCATTAATTTTACAGTCGGATAAGTGTACTATTGTCCATTTCTAAATATATCATCATTTACTTTAATTCTTATACTTAATGCAGTAATTCAATAATAATTATAAAATAAAAGCGTACCTTGGGTGGCTAAATACGCTTTTTTTAAAACTTCGCACAGAACTTTTTAAATTTTTTTAGTTCTAGATTATATGATGATACTGTAGAAAATCAATAATATTTCAAACGAAGAACATGAGAGGTATTAATCTAAAATGTTTGTTAAAACAAGCAATTAACACACAAAGAAAAATTATTCTTATTTGTCTAACCCTTAACTGCAAATTTTGACAATCCGGAATAATAATAATAGAGACTTCAAAATTCATATTAGCTTGGAATTAATTCATAATAAATATAATTTTTTAATATAATTCCTTGAAGTTTAATTTTTATTCATTGAATTTTTAGAGACTTGAATATACTTGTAAACATTCAGAATTTTTTAATTTTATAATTAATTCGTATAAAAATTAAGTTCATTTCTTTTATGATTTCTAATCCTATTTAACAGGATATTTTCTTTCTAATTTATAATGTTACGCTTAAATTTATGACCCAATTCTAAAATTCACGAGTCAAAAGTTGGTACATATAAGAATGAAAGAACGTTTACACAGTATACTTCCTAAAGAATATTTTTGATTGTCATCCTGTATTTAAGGCATATATTGTAAGATTTATTATTCTAAGAGGATTTACTACATTAGATTTATATTTACTAATGTAATATTTTGCAATACCAATCTTTTGAATTTCATTTACATTGAGAGCGATTTTCCAGTAGTTCTATAAGAAAATTGTGTCTTTCTTCTGATTATTATTATTTCTTATTAAGAAAATGAAAGTAAAAGATTGATTGATAAACAAGTTTAATTATTTGACGTATTTCATCCGAATTTGTATTAATCCATTCATTTTACTAAAAACATAGAAAACAAACAAATTTATGTATACAGTATTTAATGTTTGCAGATACAGCAAATTTAATTAAAAGATATTTTAAAACACATTATGTTTGCTAGTTTTTTCAACAAGATTTTACCATCTTAAATATACATTGTACATTAATGTATTAGAAGTGGGCTTAAAAAAATTATTTTCCTTAAAACTATTACATTTTCTACTAACTTAAGGCACCCGATTAGGTTCGAAGACCAATTTCTTAAAAAATGCTTTTCAGAAGAGTCTTTTAGTGTCAAATGATTAAAATAGACTCAAAAAGCAATAAAATTATATTTATATACATATCCAATCTCTAGTTTTTGAAAAAAAAAAGTGTTTTTTTAATGAAATTTCAGCAAAATTTACAACGTTAAGAAAAACGGCATAACTAAATAAATAATAGACATAATGGATTTTATTCCATACATAAACTTCTTACTTCCTGTAAAGTGTAACTGACCGCAGAATAACAATTAATTTCGAAAATAAATATTTTATAAGGATTCGAAGTTGATGTTTATGATTTTTCATCAAAATTACTATATGTCTTGGAACGAAAAAGACGGTAAAATATGTTTAAATGTAACTATCTCAAAACCTTCGGTTTATTACACTCCTAAGGACTTATTAAATATGTGTACGAAATTTTATTGAATTTAGTTGCAATGATTTGGAGATATCACGTTTTTCGTGCATGACTTTTGGTGAAAAATTCATTAATCAAAAAACATTTAAAAAATATATTCATATGTTACTTAAAGTTAATATTACAGAATTAACTTAAAATTCTCCAGTTTATATGTTCTACTTTCCTAATCTGCAATATTGATGTTTCTTTTTTTTTTTCCTAATCGACCTAAGTCCTCTTGTGGAAGTTTTTGTTAATGGTAGTGAGAGCCTTTTTTAATATTTCGAAACACGTCCGACATGGATTACAGACTAATTTTCAAAAAATGACAATCAGGAAAGTTTTATAATGACAAACAATCGAAACAGACTTATAATATCATAAACATGTGAATGTATATAAATATATACATATATATCCTGTAGGTTTTGAAGAAAAAAATGCCTTTTATGAAGTTTTGGCAAAATTTTCAATATCAAGAAAAACAGCATAATTTAAAAAATAATGGGCATAAAAAAGTGTTCTTTTATATTTTTTTGGTAAAATTAGTTTTTTTTATTCAACATAATTCCCTTCAAGGGTGATACACTGATTAGAGCGACCCTCCAACTTTTCCATATCATTTTTGTAGTACGATTTGTCCTTTGCTTCAAAATAGGCCTCAGTTTCGGCGATCACCTCTTCATTCGACGAAAATTTCTTCCCAGCGAGCATTCTTTTGAGATCTGAGAACAGGAAATAGTCGCTGGGGGCCAGATCTGGAGAATACGGTGGATGAGGAAGCAATTCGATGCCCAATTCATGGATTTTTGCCATCGTTTTCATTGAATTGTGACACGGTGCATTGTCTTGGTGAAGCAGCAGTTTCGTTTTCTTCAAATGCGGCCGTTTTTCGGCGATTTCGTCCTTCAAACGATCCAATAACGCTATGTAATAGTCGCTGTTGATGGTCCTTAATTTTTCAAGGTAGTCAATGAAAACTATTCCATGCACATCCCAAAATACAGACGCCATAACCTTGCCAGCCGACTGTTGCGTTTTCCAGCGCTTTGGAGCGGATTCATCGTGTGCAGTCCACTCGGACGACTGTTGATTGGACTTCGGAGTGAAATATTGGAGCCATGTTTCATCCATTGTCACATACCGACGCAAAAACTCGGGTTTGATCATCATCAAACACTGCTCCGAATCATCAACTCGTCATTGTTTTCGGTCAAAAGTGAGCTCACGCGGCACCCACTTTGCTCAGAGCTTTCTCATACCCAAATAATCGTGAATGATATGACGTACATGTTCATTTGATATCTTTAGAGTGTCTCCTATTTCATTCAATTTCAATTTAAGGTCATTCAAAATCATTTTGTGGATTTTTTTAATGTTTTCGTCGTTAACAACCTCTTTTGGGCGTCTTCTCACCGTCTTCGGTGCTCATTTCACCACGTCTAAACTTAGCATACCAATCCTTGATGGTTGATTTTCCTGGGGCAGTGTCCGGAAACTCGGCATCAAGCCAAGTTTTTGCTTCAACTGTATTTTTTCCCTTCAAAAAGCAATATTTTATCAACACGCGAAATTCCTTTTTATCCATTTTTTTCACAATAACAAAAGTTGCTTCACTCAAAATGCTATAATTCACAAACTAATGATCCGACAGCTGTCAAATTTATACACGCATCTTTTGAGGGTTAAGGCTAACTAAAAAACATATGGATTTAAATCTAGTAGCGCCATCTATGTGTCAGGCCGGGGACATTTCAATGGACCTGTTATATACTTCATAATCTCTACGAAGTGTCACATTGTGCATGTTAAAAATAATTAAAAAAAAAGTATTACATAAGTATTCGAAGTTGACATTAATGATTTTTACATAATCATTTGAAGTTGACATATGATTTTTCATCAAAATTGATTAATGTTTGAATACGAAAGTGACTATAAAATACGATTAAGTGTAACTATATCTAAACCTGTGGTTTGTAATACTGTGAGGGATTTTTGAAATATGTGTACCAAATTTCATTCAATTTAGGCTGATTGTTTTCGAGATACCCTATTTCTCGAGCAAATATTGTGTGAAAATTTTATTAAAAACCCCACACATTTAAAATATATATGTATATTTAAGTTAAAAGTTAAATAGCTTAAAATTCTTCAATTTTATAGGTCATTCTATGTTTTTCTTCCGCTATTGTGTTTTTTTTTTTTTTTTTTTTTTTTCTTTCTTATGGCACCAAGTTTTCTACTGGAAATTTTTGCTGTTTACAACGATTAGCATTTTAACACTTTAATGCATTCACTATCAAATATTGTTTGTCCCTGTACATTATAATAAGCAGAAACAATGTGCATTTCATTTAATATGCATAATAAACCCTCAAATATATTATTGAATTGTACAACACGAATGTAAGCACCAAAAACAATGCATAGTTCTCAGCAAATACTTTTTTTGGTAGTATTTGCCACAGAACTGTATGGAAAAATTCATTTTAAGGAAATTATAGACAAAATAAAGTTTGTCAATCAATGTTTAAGTTCCTAGTTAAATAACCTGATGAATACTTTTCATCATGTTCAGGTTTACTATTCTGTTGTAGCATCGTTTCATTTGCAGTCTTCTCTCCTTGACATGCTGAATCAGTACAAGCCTTTCAGTTTCCTTAAAACTTTTTTAACGCTTTATATGAACCACTTTTACTCATATTTTGAAGAAAAATTAATTTAAATTTAATTTCAAACAAAGAAAGAACCGAAAGTATTGCAAAATATAGGGAAAAAAACTAACAATAAGCGAAATAACACGAACCAAAAATGTAAACAAACGTTAGCGATAGTCGAAAACACTGTTGCCAATCATCTACGACAAAATGGCTTGAAATAATTATAAATAAACTGTGGCTTGGTAAGCAGAAGATTAAAATTAATCTTAATAAAATTAAATCTTAAATGTCTTTATTTCCGGTTTCGTTTTCAACTAACTTACTAAGCATTATAAAAAAGCAATATATCGAGTTCTATCTCACATAAAGTATAAATAAAGACTGTTATGGAATCTTGAAAAGTAGGACTTTAATTTACAATAAGAAAAAAAATCGAAATTTTCTTCAAAAAACACTTTTTCAACCTAATCGGATACCTTAAAGTAAATATAAAAAAATTATTTTAAAATTTGTTCTTACAATTTTATACTTTACAATAATGTTGATTTTTTTAACGTTTTTCTGTATTTCCCTTGGTGTGTGTGTGAGTGTGTGTGTGTCATCAAATTTTCGATCATAAATTTAACCAACTTTAACTAATATTTCAATAATTTTTTTAATAAACTTCGCCACCATTTAAAAGCGTTCTTTAAAGAAACATTGGTTGGTGAAAATGCAGTTTAGCGAAACCACTTGGCGAGATTTGAAAAATCGCCAAACTTGGCGATTTTTATGGCGGAGCCTGAAGTCCACGAAGCTTAAAAGTAGGAATTTTTTGACTCACCTAATTTTCAGGGTCGTCTCGATTTTCCGGCTGGTACACAGTAATAACGAAGAAACCTACAAGAATTTAAAAAATTCTAAGAATCAAATTCTCCCTCGACAAAGAAACTGGGATTGGGAGAATAAACGTGGAGTAAATGTTTGAAAGTAAGGTAAAAAACGCAGAAACACAAAATCAACCAAACAGGAGAATTTGAATACAAGAATGATAAGAACGTGAAACTAAAAAGCACGAAAACACAGCAAAATGAATAAACGACTGAACTGCGCAACTAGTGCACCGGAATAACGGACAAAGAATATTTTAGAAAGTCTGAGAAGTCGGCACTCAGCAACGGAAAAGGCCAAAATATCACCCCTGATTGATTAAGATTTTTTTTTAAAAAAAAGGATTGTTTCGGTTTAGAAACGAAGGCGCAAAAAGTTACTGTATGTGATTGGCTAAAAAAAAACATCCAAAAAAGCTCCGTGACTGTGAGATTGCGGGGGTGTAATGCAGCAAGGGAAAAAGTAATCCAGACGGAAGGGAGGGGGAAATAAAAACCTGGTCCACTGTTATGCCAAATAATGTGGCAAATTCGAAAGAGTAGCCCCGGCGAAAGCAACAAAAATGAAAAAAACATGATCAGAGGAATGTATAACGAAAAAAAAAAAAAAAAAAAACAGGAAACCGAAATAGTTTGGAAAAAAGAAAAAAAAGAGAAGGCGAACGCAACCAAAAAGAAAAAAAAAAAAAAATTGTTAGCTGCTTCGTTCAAGTTGCATATTGCTGAATACGGTTCATCGCCCACCCCTTGGCGACAGAACTGTTTATGTCTTGCCAATTGGCATACCATGCTTTCTCTCCACTGCGGGTGGTTTTGAGCCGTGGCAACCCGCTAAGGATATATGATACATGATTTTGATTTTCAGTACGAGCTTTTTATATTTATACCTTTCTCATTTTATTTTTAACTTTTGTTGCTTTACGCGGGTCTACACTTCGAATGCCACACACATGATACGTTCGGATCACCCTGATATTTTTCGTTATACAATCACCTCAGTCA
>BMAW01092956.1:0-19466 GCA_019974015.1 Nephila pilipes
CTGGAATGTTGCAGAATGTGATTTTATAGAATCAATATGAGTCAACCTTTCTTGGAGAATATATCCATTCTCAACCCAGGATTTTTCTAACTTTCATTTCATTTGAAATTCGTGTTCTCTTAATTTACGTTCTTGCTTGTTATAGTCTTTGTTTCTCTTTTAACCTAAGCTTTTCCAATCTTTCCAATTCCTCCAAACTTCGTTTTTCAACTCTTCAATACTCTTGTTCCACTTGATGTAGCTCTACTTTCGATATTCTGCTTGCAAAAGCAGTCTCAAACATATTTTTCAGGAAATTTTCATCATATTCTTCACTAACCGTTCTAGAAACCTTTACATAAGAAATCGTCATTTCTGACATAGAATTCATTCCTAACTCCCTTGCGATATTCTACGTATCTTTGTTTTCCTTTCCCGAAAAAGGCCATTTTTCAAACTATAACTAAAAAATATATCTCAAGAACTGTTATGTACAACAATATTTTGCTAATCTCTAGAAACAGCATAAAAATCTTCACATTCAAAAATAAACACTAGAACAGCTTAAAATTGTTCAAAGACTGCAAATTAAATGTCTCCACTTAAATTGTAAACACAACAAAAGAAATATCAAATTACTCACCTTCTTTGAAGCATTCAATTTACTAACCGGATGACACACCCATTTCCATTATTATGAATACATAAATACACTGGTATTCAAAATTAAGAGAATTTGCATATTTTGTAGAATTTCATGAAAATAATTGAGCGAAAAGAAAAAAATACTGTTTCGAAACCAAGATGCAAATCTATTATGTCGAATACGGATTCGTATACTTGTATGGGGGAGGAACTAGCCAGAAAACATGATTTATAAGCGCTCTTGACAAAATACGCTTTTCGTTCACTAGCTCATTTCACCAAATTTCTTGGTGTTTTTTTGCAGCAGTCGCTTAAATTAAAATTCAAATAGTAAAAGTGAGTTAACGACCAACTTTAAGATCATGGATTGAGGTGGCGAATTGTGGGTAGGCTAGAAGCAGGCTAGTCTCAAATCCAGATCTGCAGAGAATTCGAGAGAACAACGCCGTGACCAACTTAGGGAAACAGATTAAGGATATCGGATCCGTCGAGAGAAAGCCTGGGGAAGGTCGTCCAAAATCCTTAAAGGCCTTGGAAGATCACCAATGGTCCATTATAGCGAGGCATAACAGGAATGCGTTCAGGGATTATCAGGTCCTTCATGAGAGTTGTATGTAACCACAGTAACCAGAAGACTTCAGAGAGAAAGATGTTTGCAAGCAGACCTGTTGTTTTCGCCCCGCTCTGTTCTGCGAACAGAAGAATCCACTTAAAATGATTCAGATTTCGTACAGATTGGAGCATGAATCAGTGGATGACCGTTCTCTTCACTGATGAATTCCGGTTCAACCTAATCAACGATTTTCGACGTATTTTCATGTGTAGAGAAACATGGACACGCTACCTGCCCTACGATGTCCAAGAAATCGAGCATTAGAGCAGTAGAGGCTTGATGGCCGCACGCCTCCATGTCTTGAGAGATATAGAGATGAGGTCTTGGAGCCCTATGTTCGCCTTTTCAGGGGATGTTGGTCCTGATTTCCTTTTCATGGATGACATAGAGCTCAGCTGGTCTACGAATTTCTGGAAATTGAGGATATTCGCCGGATATATTTGTCTGCCAGATCTCCAGATTTCAATCCTATAGAGCATGTCTAGGACTCTCAATGGGAGGGCAATTTCAATTCGTTATTACCTTCCAAGAACCATCGCAGACCTAAGAACAGCATTGCTGATCGTGTGGGACTATTTGCCCAGGAACTCATAAACTGCCCTATTTCAGCATAATATCAGGTTGCGAGGCCTATATATCTGTAAGACGGGACCCTACCCCATATTAACCCAATTTGTTGGATCTATTCTGCAACTGCTGTTTCATGCCTTGCAACTCCGATGAGTAATACGCACGATCATGCGAGTATATTGAAATTGTTGAAGGAATTTTTTTGTATTATGTCAACCCTATGTACAAAACCAAATTTCATTAAAATCTGTCCAGTAGTTTTAGATATAATCGATCAAATCGGAAAATTCTCTAAATTTTGAACAACAGTGCAAATATATCTCTCTGTTCGCCTGACGGGTCGTTTTCTTTTCTGAGCAATTTATCCATACACAATTAGAGTGTGTTTCTTTGAACGCGCTGGCTTCCAAAATAGCTCCGACCATTCATTCGGAATACTCCACTGCTTAACGAAGAACTTCATCAGATTGCCGATGAGTGGTACATGAGGAAATTTTATTTTTCCAAAATTCGTTTCCTGATTAGTTTGACCAAACATAATCGCTCACTTTTCTTCCATTTCCTTGCTGCACTGGATTGGAACCCGCTGGACAGCGAAAACTTTTTTGATTTCATAACTTAATAAAGTTTTGTATTTTTTTTACCTTTTTAACAGAAATTTCATTTATTACCTCTCAATTGAAAAAAATTAATTAACTAGTCCTCCATACAAGTGTAAATCTTTAAAAATTAAAAATAGATTAATATAGATGCTGGAAACAAAAATAATGTTTAAATATGAGAGGCTGAAAAATTGATATTTTTATTGACACAATGCATTTGAAGGAAAATATACTTCTTTAAAAGACTCGCTTCTTTTAATTTTTATCTCTGAACATATATGTATATAATTACAATTTGATCCTTTTCTAAACTTACTCAAGTAAATAATAAAAATATCATATATTTAATCATATTCCCTCAAACCATTTAGAATCAATTGAAACAATTAAAAAAATTGAATATTTTACAAATCTAAATTTTGTTATAGGCAGTAACTCTATTTCTTAATTTGAGAAATTAATTAATGTATTTCAAATTTACATATGCTAATTTATTATTTCACATTTTATTCAAAAATATGTTGGGTTTATGCTTAAATAATGTTATTTTGAATCTGATAAACAGAAAAAAAACCTTATGATTGAATTCATCGTGAGAGCTGAAAACTAAATATAAACGTGAGATGTTCCTTATTTTAAAATTTGGAGAGGACATGCATAAGAAGGTTTAAAATACGTAACAAAATGCAATTTACAGATTATTTTTATTTTCAAAAGTTGCAGAAAACTCAGTAATAAATAATTTTTCTTAAATACGTTAAAAGCACTAAATAATTGATATTTTATTAAAAAGTTCTTATAATTCGGGTTTGTAAAAATGAATACGGTACTACTTGCAGCTACTAATTACTTAATAATTAAACGTTTCACACTTTGAGGTAGAAATTATTAGACTTAATTATTTTATAAGTAGGATCTGATTATATTGTTTCTAGTAAAATTAGGGGAAAAAATTAAGTCTGAAAATCGATGAATAAAAAATCTGAAATCATCGTATGATAAAATTTGTATGCCGGATTAGGAATAAAATCAATTGTGCTTCTTATTGGAAGTCATTCAAACAATTAAGATTCATACAATACAAGAAAGAAGCCAATTATTTTTGTACATCACCTCAAAATTAGTCGTTTAATGCTCGTGTTAATAATAAAAAATAAACTCCGCAGAGTAAATTTGTCGCGCTATTTAAATGCAATTTCGTTGAAAACTTTCTTTAACAGATTTAATAAAAATATATTTTCTTTTTTTCCGAAATATTTCATATTTTTCTGAGTAACTATAGGTAAATCATTACAATCCTTTGTTATCATTTTGAGAAAATTGACCTTTTCTCCTTAATTTTTATTCAGGTTTACTTAACTTTTTTTTTTCTTAAATTATGTTTTTCAATTTCAGAATTATAAACAATGTGTGAGAGTCCATTATTATAAAACATGAAAATCCTTTGGAAAAATATTAGTATTTTATACGTCTGTAAAATAACAAATTATTTAATGCTATAAACAGTTTTCTGGATTAAGTTATTTTTATAGTCCATAGTTAGAACTATACAATTCTGCTCCAGATGAAAATGAAGATTTAGTTCAGAACCTAGCTGCTGTCTAGAACATAAATAAGGAAAAAAGAAAAACTTGGAAGACATTAAAAATAATGTGTTGAAAATATAGAAAAGAACAGAAAAATTATTTATGATGTCGAAAAAATTCTTTTCTTTTTTTTTTGCAGTTTAGGATGTTTGACAACCATGCCATGATCTCTGATAAAAATAAAGTTTGAAAGAGAGGTGGATTAGTGACAAGACCGTTATAAGTGTGTAGAACTTGAGTGACAGCAACAATTTCCATTATAATTAATTGGCGTATTGGAAAACCGCGGGTGGCATTGGACCGATATACATATGTGATTAAAACTGCCGATTCAATGGGGAGACAGCTGAAGTACCAAGCACACACCTTGTGCAATGCATTGTTGTGGAAATCCTTTAATAAGCACCAAAGGAAAAATGATTCTTCGATTAGGTTTTTGAACACACCAAGAAGATGAAACAGGGAAACAATTATATGAAAATTGGGGAAAAGGAGATTCTGTCAAATACATGCGAGTTTATCTGAAATAAATACAAACAATTAATGCAGGCAGTTTTCTCACCACATGAAGTGTTACTTTTTTATTTGGGTGTACCGATAACCACTGTCCTCAAGTTTCTGCGTTTTATTTTACCGATGTATTTTTATTGGTTCTGGCTCATCCAGATGTAGCAACCTGGAGGTGAGCAACATGGTGGAGGTGTCAACTGGAGGTGAGCAACCTAGAGGTGAACGTCATGAAAGAATGAGGCCCATTTTTTCTTAACTGGGAACGTAAACTAAATGAGTTGGGTTCATAGAGCTGATGAAAATCATCATGAAATCGCACCAACGCCTTCATATGGAGTTAAAGTGACTGAGTGGTGCGATATCACAAATACATTTGTTCTTTGTCCAAACTTCTTAAAAGATGTCACTTCCTCAGGTATGCAAACATGCTCCTTCACAAGTGTTCACTGTACTATAATGTTGCAGAAGAACGTAATTCTATAACTGTAGCAGCGAAATGTCGTTAATGGTGCAAGATGTTGCTCCTCTACGCGTCCCCACATGTGTTCAACAAGTGCAGAAACAGCACTTAAGAAATTAGGACTGTAGTTAATGATTCGTGACCATATTATGGCAATCTTTCCACGGATTCGGTGTAGAGCGTGGGCAATACTAGAAATTGTGGCGCTCCTGTTCGAGCAAAAAAGAGGCAGCGACTACAAGAACAGGTAGAAGAAACGTACTCACTGAGAGCCTTCATTTGATTCTCACAATTTATGTTTTGTTATAGAAATTCCTTTTTACTAAAATTTTAAAACTGTATATTTTTTTATTCTTTCTCATTTCCCTTTTTTTTCGTTCTTAAGCGACATTTTATTTATTTGATTCTTAATAGAAACGTTTATTTACATTGCTTGTAAGAAACAACAGCAATATGTTTACTGAAAAATTTAAAAGAAAAAGTACCGGAATAAAAGATTGAGATAACCACATGATGCGTCGTACGGACACTTCCACATCACAGCGATCGCTCAAAAAGGTTTCTCCTTTTACATTTAAATCAAAATTAAATTTCATAAGAGTTCAGAATGTTATGAAAAATATTGTATCCAATTTTGTTGCTTTTTTAATTAAATAAATTTAAAAATGAAACTTAAATGTTTTGGTGTTAACTCATCAAAAGACTAGCCTAGATAATTTCAGAGTATCGACTATTCAAAGGCTTGAAGCTCTAAAAAAGTTCGTACTCACCTGATAAATTCGCAGACAAATCCGCTCATTCTTTTCTCCCACCTCTTTTGTAGAATCATCGCCGAGTTTCGAGTGTACTTGTCCGATATACCCTTCGCCTCTCTCTGAACGCACAACATTACCCTTTTGTACACTTCCCAATTAATTTATATCATCATACCTATAAATAATAGATTCATTACCATTTTGTAGACCAGAACTATTGGACATTGTGTCATTGGCATCAGTCGAAAAGAGAGATTCAGATTCATATGCTCTTCGGTGGAAAGATACAATTGGAGGGAGAAGTATACACTCAGTTTCATTAGGAAATTAAGGGGTTTTAGAATCCCAGTTTGCATGGAAGGAGGGAAACCAACTCGTTAATTTTTTTTAAAGAGAATTTGATTTAATTATAAATTTGGGTTAAATTCCAGATTGTTCTCTGCTTAGTTATAAAGCATTTTATAAATGGTATAGATTTTATCAAGAGCAAAAGGATTTGTGTATGCTTAGAGTAATACAGAAAATTTTCATGTTAAGGAATGTAAAACGATATTTGATAAATCAGCATTTCGGTATATGTAAAAAAAAAAGATTGTTTGGATATTTCGAAGTAAAATGTTTCGTCAAATTCTTTAAATATCTTCCCTCAGATGATTTTTATAGATACTGAAAAACGCACAGCTTCTTAAAATTTTTATGGCTTTGATCTTTTTTATATAAGTAGAAATCAATAAACAAACAGTTCTAAACTGAAATCATTGATTCCAATTCGATAAAATAAAGAAAATAATTCTAATTATTTTAGAAACACAAGGCATAAACACCATTAACTGCATGGTGAGAAATATCTAAAAACGCGGTAGTTTATATAAAGGGATTTGCGTTGTCGACACATGGATATACCGCGTTCCTCTAAATTCTGCAAAATATTCAATTGAGCCTTGCTTCTTCATAACTTTCAACAAAATGGCACTTACTGCGCATGCTCTGAGTAGAGATTCCGCTTTCGAAATAATCGATCTAAAGCACGTGTTGCTCAACGGAAGGAAAATGTATTTTGTAGTTACTTGAGAATATTAATTTCTTCTTATTTTGTGTGATATAATCACGGAAATTTCTTTGATTTATCCTTATTCCTTAATAACGTTTAAATTGTATCTGAGTAAGATTTTCTCTGATGGAGGAAAATTTTGAATTGAAAAGTAATTTTCCGACTCGTGTAATTTGTTTAAGTGGGTTTCGAATTAAGAATCGAATCTCTGGGCTTCTAATGTTTAAGATCCTTATATTGAGATGTAATGATATTCATGTTTTATTTCACAATTGATTATTTTTAACAAAACGTGCGAATGAATGAATCGGACTGAACAAACATATAATTAGTTTTAAAGATATTAGAGGCTATCATACTCGTAATCGTAATAAGCAATTGTGATTATATTAGTCAGTAACAAAAAAGGGAATGTTCTACTTGGGAGCTCAAAGTAAATATTGTTAGTATTATAATCGCATGTATTAAAAAAGAGCAAAACATAAACTACTGAAATTTACTTTTAAAATTTATCTTAGAGAGGACAGTTTCAACTTTTAGTTTTTATTGAAATTAAGGATTTTTTTTTCTTAGAAATAGAGAATGAAATAATAACAAGGAAAATTTGTTTTGTCTTAGATTAATTATTTAAAGAGTGGTAAAAAAAGATGTATTGCGGGTATAAAATAATCTCAAATAGCGGATTAAAATTAAATACTTCATAGTATTTTTTCACTAACAAAAAAAAAAGATTATCCATTATTTCATTTGTAAATGCTATAAGATTTAGATTTTTGTTTTTCATGGATCTTAGAATATAATCATGAGCTCAAATCTGATTCTACCAAAGATCGTGTTGGAGAAAAATAAAAAGTACTGCTGGGTGAATTGGCTGGGTGAGTTGTCTGCATTATTTTAACGGTATCAGGTATAAAAAAAGGTAGAACAAATATATTATTATTACGATGCATACACGCAGTCAATCTCCTAACTTTCAAGCCGTTCAATGTGACACCTTTGAGGGTGAGTAACTTTCTGTCCTTCCCTTTCGATTCCCGGAGGACTTCCTATGGAATTCAGGACAATCTTCTCAACTTTGCTACAATATCTTCTATCAGAAATCTTAATTAACTGTACGTATTAGCCATATCATACTGAGAACTTTAGCCAAGCTTTTAAAATTGATTTTATTTAATGCTAGACCATAGTTTAAGGATACAAATGGAAAATTGTTGGTCTTTTTTATTAATTTTTCAATATTCCTTATTATTATATCACAGCTTATGATTCGAACAGGCATGACAAAAGATTCTTATTTCACTTTTAGGAAAGTAAGGAACAGGAAAATTTAACAAAAGTAAACCATTATAAATAAGACCTGCTGTATATTCTGAAAGCTGAAATTTATTATATCACAGTTTTAACATTTTATGATGGATTAGAAATACAAATAGGAATAAAAATGCATTTTTTAGTCTGAACGAACATTAAGTTTTCACTTTCTTCTGTTTGTTAGAAACATTATAAAATCTAGTTCCTACACAATGTTTTAACATCTTAAGGAATGTTTTCAGTTTTTTTTTTTACAAATCATACATTGTTGTTAAGGTGGTTAAAAGTTTGAGTAATTTAGAAAATTTAATCTACTTACTGGTAGTGACACCTCTCCTAAGGTATTGTAAATGTTAAATGGGTATAACTCAAATATTTTTAATGGGAAGATATTTATTATGTTTATCAAAAATATCAGTAAAATTAATCTAATTTGAAAAAAAAAATCATTCATGGATTCATACTATATTCTACATTATTTATTGTTATCTTTGATTTTATACTTATTTATTAAGAAGTTTGGTAATAAGTAGTTTAAGTAAATAATACGAAAATACTGGTTATTTATTTTGTTAATCATTATCTAGGAAAACTTTAAGAAAATTTTTTACGTTTAACAATATAAAGATTTTCAAAAAAGTATTCAATAATTCTAAATATACAATAATATAATTCTAAACAAACAATATTATAATATAAATAATGTAAAACAGAATATAATTCTAAACACACAATTAAATTAATTACAAATAATTTTTTTTACATAAAAACATACGTTTTTCAATTATTTTATTCATATTGAGAAAGGAAACGTAAGAATATTTTTAAAAATAATGTAATCTTTTTTTAAATATAATTCGATAAGAATCAATTAGTATTGGATCAATAATATAAGTGTCAAAAAGCACAGCTGTTTTTTTTTTATAATTATATTCATTCACATATAGGCATTGAATGCTTTGAAAATTTGCACTTGGTTTTCAATGAAATAAACCTTTCCTCTTCTTTAAAGAACGTTCCATTATAAAGAGTTTTTAAACTTACATATATTTAAAGCACATTTGCTCCTCAGTAACATATAATGTGTGTGTTACTTCACAGATACACGAATTTCAGAGAATCGAACAATATTAAAACAGTTCATTGTTGATGTGTTGGCCCAAGTGGCCTAGTGATCATGGCCGCGAACTCGCGGCTCAGCGGTTTTCTCTGAGTTATTGGTTCCAGACGTGAAGCCACTGAAGACCCGCCGTTTATCCGGGGCAAATGCAATCTCTCCTTCGATTAGTGTGGTTTGGAAGTTTGGAGAGAAAGGTTCCAGCATAGATATCATCCTTGTCACTCAACCGAGTTTTAAAATTACGGGGACTTTCGCCAATAGTCTTTGTGTTGCTTCTAATGCAACGCTAATAAGACCAATCAATCAAGCATCGCTGATTTGAGAAAATTAGAATTTTATTTAAAATCTGTCACGTTGATGAAGACACAATATTTTTTTCTTGTCTTTTGAATTGATCTTCTTAATTATAAAGAATAATATTAATCTAAATTTTCGAAAGGGTTATAATATGATATATTTCTTGAAGAACTTCAACCTTAAATTCAAAATAAACATTTCAATATTTCTGTAAAAAATTACATGGATAAGTTTCATACATATAAAATAAATTTGTAACATTTGCCAATTTTTAATGCGTGTACTAAAGATTATGAAATTGAAATATGTGAATATACTATATACAATTAAACATGTTTTTGAATATTTGATCTTTAGTTAAACCAAAATAAGCATTTGTTTTGTTAATGCAGTGTTTTATGATATGTTCAGAGTAAAAGTGTCGATCAATGCCTTAAAAAATCGTAAAAAAAATAGTTGAAAATTTCCCTCATAATTACACCTATAAAGATTCATACTATAAACGTATTTTTCACATATCATAGTTTATCAGAATTTTCATATACATAAATTATTAAACTGAATAAAAATTAAAATAGTATAAGATATATTTTTCCCTCTGCTAATTTATTTCTGTTATTAATTTAAAAATTATTTATAATATGTGTATATATATATATATATATATATATATATATATATATATATATATATATATATATATATATATATATATATATATTAGCAGGAAGTATTAAACATAATTTTAATGAATTGAATATTTTCATTCATTGTTCATAGTTTACTAATATATTCAGACTATTAGCTGCTAAATATTTATTTACACTTACGAAGTTATCAGTGAAGAGTTTTTGTGCGTATAAATAGAAAATTGTGTAGCATCTATGCATAAATTATGAAACGTTATGTAATAAATTTCGATGAACATGCTATGTAACACTGCAGTGGTCACTGCTTACTATAAATATTACAAAGTAAAATAATTATTATAGTTTTTACTCAATTATATTGCATATGAATAGAATAATTTACTGCACAAAAATTCTAATTATAGTACTTAGAATCATACAAGGAAATTATAGGAAAGAACATGACTTCTATTTTCAGAACATATTTCCGAAGATTTCTCGAATTTTCAGAGAGAACTTCCCGTAAAAAAAGGGAGAATGAGAGCCTTCGTGAACCGCAAATATCCTCACTGCCCAGCAGGCGATCAACAATCTATCTGATCCTTTTGTCAGACGACATTTAGAAGTCACAATCATTGACAGGAAATGGGGTAAGAAATGAAGTAAGACCTCCCGTCCTCACCAGTGCTTTCTTCTCGAAATTGCCCGTACTCAAAAGGTTAATATTTATGCGGAAAAAATTAAACAATCTAAAAATTTAAAACCTAGACTCCAAATATCAAAAAAAAAAAAAAAAATCTTAACCAACCGGAATAATTATGAGAAAAAGCCAAAAGAGAAAAAATAAAGTAAAAATCTAGAATAATGCAAATAATGTAATTAATACTGTTCTACACTTTGAAATGGAATAAAGTGTGTTTTTACTGGTCTTCTTGGATTAAACCATCACGCTTCAATACATTACTCGTAAATAAACATATAAAGTTTTATAAACTCAAAAGACTAAATAAAATTGGAAAAAATTATTAAACCAAAAAATAACAAATAAAAGTAAAAATTCTTAAACAAAATGCATTACAAGAAACTTACCAATGACTCGGTATTAGAAATAATGTTGAAACTTAATGAAGATTGCAAAAGTAAATACACAAAAAATTTTATTTTTAATCATAAAAAATCACTTAAACAAATTACAAATAGAGAGATAAATCAAGTATTACTATTACCAAAACTTTCGGAACTTATAAGAAAAACTTCACAAACTCATACCTGTATTTACCACTTCTAATGTATGAAAAAATTAACCACCTGAGTTAAAGCTGTTTGATTCATGTAAATGAAGCTATGCCAATAAATAGATTGAATTAACCCTAGAACACCAGCGTGTTCATTCATGCCCCTATCACTAGAGATAAGTAAAATTTACACGCTCACGTAAAATTCAGTTTTATTTGCTTATATTACATTAATGTTCTTTTTAAATATAAAGAAAGACGTTTACCTTTTAAATTTAACACAATCTACGCAATTGAAAAATATATTTTCATAATAATTAGTTATCTATAAAATTATATGTCTACACAGAAGAAGGACACGATTCCTTGTGCTCTCTACATATAGCTTTTCCGCATTTGCTGTAGAATGTTATTCTTTACCTTCCACCAAAAAGAGTTACATCGAACATACCTTTTGTTGACAATTAGTTATCTTGTTAAGCTGAAGTTAGCTTTAATATTTCAAATAAGTAATTCAGTTCATCATAATTTAAGTTATTTTGGAAACCATACATAACATTTGCATACCCCATATTCTGTCGGTTTATTTCTGGGTTTGTATAAGTATTTCTCTCTTTCCTACTTCGGAAATAAATTTAAACAACGAATCAGCGCTCAGGAAATCGGGCCTCAGCAATTGGACCTGGTCAAATAAGAACAATATTTTTTGAGCTACTTTTCTATTGAGTGTTATCATTAATTTTTGTATGCCACTCATAACCATATTTTCTATTTATTAAGTCAGCATTGAAAATATAATAAAATCTTGTTCTATTAGCTCTTTAATTTTTGTATTCTTTCTATTTTTCTTTTGAAAATATTACTAAATTTCCTTTTTTTACTTTTGTCTAAAGCACTATTGCATCTGATTTCTTGTTTCAGGGAGTGAATCGCTAAATCAATCTTTATTTTATAATCGGGGGTATGGATCAGGATCACAGTCATCTCTAACTTCATCAAATTCAACGTTATTGCCATTTTCACTGTCATCAGATTTCAAAATCAATTCTCGAATTACTTCATCCTTTAAGTACTCGCATTTTTGGCCATTTCCTTAACACGTATGAAATAAGAATCGAAAAACTTTTATACACGCCATTCGCAAATTTCAAAACAAATACTCTGGCACTAGGACTGCACCTGGGACCTGGTATGAAATTTACAATACTCAACTACATCACACACCTTAATGATAGACCTACCACAATAAAACACCCGTATCGCGGCACTGCTATCATAATAAAAAGCCTCTTCCGTTAAAATAACGTGTTTAAAAAGACATGTATGAATAAAATCCGTTAAATAACGTGTTTAAAAAGACATGTATTAATAAAATCCGTTAAATAACGTGTTAAAAAGACATGTATTAATAAAAGCCGTTAAAATAATATGTTTAAAAAGACATGTATTGCTAACGACACGTAAAATATATATCGAGTATTCTACGGCCTTGAAGATCCAGCAACTAAACAATCGCATCTGCTTCGTTTATGTTGATTTGACAAGGAGCATGGCGAGACTGGAAAACTAGCCAATGTGGAGGTAAAAATGAGGTAGAGAAGGATAGAGAAGGGAGGGAGGGAGAGATAAGCAGGAAGCCCTGCTTAGGTGAAAGTGACGTAGACGGTAGGAGAAGGTATGGGAGGGGTGAGCGAAAGAAGAGATCAGCTGGTTTCCAGCTAATTTGGAAGGGAGAGAGTTGCCTGCAGTTGAAAAGTTGACTGCGGGTTGGCTGAAAAACCCGTCCGCGCTGAAGGGGAAACCAGTTTGAACTGGTTACAGAATAACTCTATAACCACAGGAAATTTTAACTTCCTGACTGCAATAGCCGAATTACAAAGCCTTTTTAATAAATTCCCTAAGCTATATTCGAAGCTTTAAACAATATGTCGAAGTTCGATAATGACCTCGATAAATTAAATATTTTCAAAGTGTAGTCGCGACACCACCCATCGCTAATAATTAAAATTCACCCTTCTTTGCCTCAAACTGGTGTATTGGAATGCCCCAGATGTAAAGTCCCACGAGATGTAGAATTAAGGGACTTAATGGATAAGCATTCCCCGGATTTAATTTTGATTTAAGAAACACATCTGGGACTAGGTATGAAATTTAAAAATATCCAATTACATCACACCACGAAATGATAGGCCTACCACAACAAATCGCCCGTATGGTGGCACTGCTATCTTAATAAAAAGCCTTTTCCACACTACAAAATTCCAACGCCCTCACTAAATGGTGCAGAAGCAACTATCGTTGCACTCATCTTTACAGATGGAAACCCAATACTCGTTACCTCCATGTATATCCATCCATCTGTCAGAGTCACTCATGTACCAGTAGACATAGAAATTATCCTAAATCTAGGGCCGACTTCATTAATTTGTGGAGATCTTAATCGGTAGAAGGGAAAGGGTAGAAAAGAGACATTAAAGGACGATCGCACGTAAATTTTCGTACACTTGTGCTCTAGGGTTAAATAAACCAAAAAAAAATTACTGGCTAAAATTACCAAACATAAATTAAATAAAATATATTGTAAAAGTCATTATTCTACAAATTAAAAAATATATAAATAATAAATAATAACAATACAATATAAAAATAGATCTAAAAGAAACTTAAAAATGATATCCATCTAGATGTAGATGCATATTTAATCAAATAAAATTTTTCTAATTGAAAATTGTAATGAGAGAAATAAAAGAGAAAGAAGGAAAAAAAAAATAGTCAAGAATTATAGATAAAGTATTTTTATCTTTCCTATCATAAATATTACAAATAAATCATTATTAACAATATTTAATTTGACATCTTAGAAATTTGTTTCGTGAGATTTTATATTAGTTTTAACACACACACACATACTCACGCGCACACACACACACACACAACACACACAACACACACACACATATATATATATATGTATGTATGTATGAAATATAAACATTACAAAAAACTTACTATTGAGAACACTTTTTACTATTGAGAACATAAGGTTTTTTGATTTTACCTACACAGAGGAGAAATATTTCATTAGATCAGCAGAGCTATGGGTTACGTTTGGATATCCTACTTTATCAACCATACATCTATCTCTGGGTTTAATTTTAACGACTCGTTATGGTCCGAAAAACCTAGGTCTGAGTTTGAAGCCTACACCAAATTATGTATGTCAGACCGCTACTAAAACGTCAATTTGGCACAGGGTAATATTCTTCTTCTCATAATATGTTCTCTGGGTTTCAGACTTATTTTCGTGAATATTTCGCTTTGGTTCAGGGTAAATGCTTTTCTTTTGTTCTTGATTATTGTTTTCCTTTATATTTGTGGAATTTGACTCCATCTTGGGTAAACTTTAAGGAAGCTTGTTCCGAAATGTCTGCGCCTATGACATCTTCGTAGTCTGGATGAGTATTCGTCCCAACATGCCGTGTTAAGGAATGACGGTCTTCATCTTGACGAAATCATGTTAAAAAAAACCTTTCGTCAACAATTTTTATTTACTTTTTGCAGGTAAAACCATACATTTCTTTAAAAAACCTTTTTGGCCGACAATCATCATACTTTTGTCTTCACGGATGAGGCTAACTGAATTAGCAGTATCTATAAGAGTGGAAACGGTTTTCTCACCAAGTGTAATATCTCTCAGATGTAGCCTTTTTGCGGGACTACAAAACAGATTTGTACTTCATTCCATAGTGTGGCAGGTTCCGAGTCTTTCTTGTCCTTAGGACAATTATAGATTGAATGGTTACGAGAATGACAAGTGAAACACTTTTTAGGAGTTCTTCTTTCAAAATCTTTACTCGGGTGAGTCTCAAAGTATTTTCATTCAGGTTTGAAATTTTTCAGTTTTCCTCTTCACTTCAGCTTCCTCAAGTCCCTCGGCTAACTCCACTGCGGAGTTGATATCATTATCCTAAATGATATTATTTTAATTCGACAGGAGGTTTTTATCTGTGCTATTATCAGCCTCTCGATTGGTCAAAGGTTTTGATGTTTAGTTTCTCGATCCATCCATTAAAATGTTTGAATTTCTTGGTAGAAATTGCGCCGTGTATTATCAGCACTTTTTTGATGAGTGATAAACAATTGCCGAAGCTTCTGTGAAGTTAACTTTAATATTTTGAGTTATAAAATCTTCATATAATCATAATCTTTTGCATCTTTTTCAGGCTCTCGAGCCCTTAGTTGTGTTATTTCTTGTGGGAGTAGACCCAACAAATGTGTAACACAAAACTCTTTTTGTATGGACATCATCTTAGCTTGGCGCTCAAATAATTACAAATACAGACTGATATCTGCAAATTTATGTAACAACTTATTAAATTCATTGGTCGATGTATGAGTGCTTACTATCAATGTATCTTGACTCGACTTAATCTGAGTCCCCATTCTTAACTTCTCCAATTCTATTTCATCTTGTCGTTTCTTTTCTGCTATTTTTTCTTGTCTCCTCTTCTCTACCAGTTCTTTTTCTTTCATCCCATCAATGATATAATCATACATCTATCTGGTGTCTACCTCGTCGTACTCTGTATAATTTAATTTTTCAACATTGATTTGGTCATTTCAGCTGTTGCTTCTAAGTTTAATTCTACTGCTAGGTTAAATAAATCTACTTTCTTACTGTTACGACTCGATGGTGGAGATGGCGCTAGTAATCATATTTTGTTTACAATTTGTATCATTATTCCTGTAGACTTCAGCGAAGGAGCACGATGTACGAACCGTCGCTCAAATAAATATTCATTTTTAGTATACAGTCCACAGCTATTTGTTTGAATTGATAAGTTTCAAATAACTCAAAATCTATTCATTAAATCTTTCAATATACTTACATTTAACATATAAAGACATTTTGCGCGAATGAAATTTGAAATATTTTATAGCAAATAACTATTTTAAATAAAAATTGATATAAAATTTTTTAACTCAATTCAATGAAATAATTTTACTGGATTTACTTAATTGATTCTGCTAAAGTGAAAAAAAAATGGTTATGCGAAATTCGAAGTTCATATATATACAAATATAAAAAGATGCAATATTTAAAGTACTAATAAGACTTTAAACATTCAATAAGAAAGTAATCATTGAATAGAAATGTAAAGTAAATATTTTTCAACCCTAGATATATTTCTTTCTAAATTTTGAAAGAACTAATTTCAGCATTTAATTTCTTTTAAAAGAAAAAAATTGCAATATATTTTAATCAAAAGAAAACTCATGCACTATTAAGGAACAAATGTATATACTTAAGGAGTAATAAGAAATAAAAAAAATATATTTATTAAGATGATCGTATATTCCTAGAATTTAAAAGATCGAAATATTTGCATTAACAAAAAAAAATATTAGTATATATGTTTTCATAAACAGAATGAAATTATGACCGTTTGAGTTATACAATCAGTAATTATTCTTTTTTATGTTTTAAGGAGAGGTAAAACAGATCGTCATAAAAATAGTGGACAGCAACTCTCTTTCAGCGGTTTGATGTCAGATATTAAAGATTTCTACTCCTAAATTGTTCGTTACTGAGAAATAATTGTAAAATACTCAGACAAGTTAAATATTATAATTTGAGTTAGTTTTATGTTGAAAGAAAAAACTTCAATATCAATTAAAATGAAAAATAGCTATTGAAGAATCATGACACATAAAAATTTTAAAATATGATCATATATACATATTTTTTTAAGAAAAGAACTTTTCACAATAAAGGAATAATACTTGCGCGATCACAGCCGAAATTACGTTGAATATCTCTGAGGTTCTCAAAATATATCATAACGGCAATATATTACAAAATATCAATAGATAATAAAACTATAAACTATCCAAATAGACACTTCAAAAATGGGGATGATTTTTCTACTATGAAGAACGCGTAACTCTTTTTTTTTTATGAAGATGATACATCGATTTTGGAATCAAGATGATTCTTATCAACGTCTTTTCAATTTCCTTGTGACCAGTATGGTACAGGATTGACTTGGATCTTCAAGGTAATGTAGAATTCTTCATATGCACTTATATTTCAGGATCAGGGTGGATCTTTAAGGCGATGACGCAACGCCATTTCAACTGTGCTTCAAAACTGGACTCACTACTTTAAAACTGTTCCCTTTAGAAATGCATGATGCATTTATCCAACTATCTGGAACATTTCTTTAAGTCACAAACACCAAGCGCAGAGAGCACCTTAAAAAATAGCAGGGATGGTACCAATTAAGTGAGATGACAAGGTTCTCTGAAATTTTTAAGAAGTTGATTATTTCTCGATTCCGGCCGAGCTCCGCAAATTTTTAATCTGTAGAATCCTAACCACAAAATGTGGTAAATGGTTCGTTTTTTTATGTTGTCTAGGTGTTGTACTAGATTCAGTTAAGAGGCGGATCTTTAAAAGATGACATTTAATTAAACAATATATTCACAAAGTATTTACAAAGTTAAATTCAGACTATTAGGCATACATATTTCGGAGCTCTCACGTTGTACGACATTCCATGTTGGACATGCTATTGCCCCTGCTGAGACTGGCGTGAATCCCTTTGCTAAACTTCAAAGCACAAGTCTAACACATGGGGCTCTTTAGAGTAAAAAGGCGTCACAAATGTATAAATCCTACGCACACACACACACATACACACATTATAAATATATATAAAAGAAATAATTTAACTTCAATTTAATAATTTCTCTAAAAATAATTTATTTTTCTATTCTAACCCTTTCCCCAATCCGGGTGTAAGGAATTCATTTTTATTTCCTGATATAATTCCAAATTATCCTTTTATTCATCAGATCCCACCCTCATAAAATTTGCTTAATCCGCTTTTTCACGTTCGAAAATATGTCAGAATAATCCCTATTAGACTATCTGTCTATGGTTAAAGCTCCCAAGAATCACTAATCTTGGCCACGTGTTCTATGAAGTCTTTAATGGAAAATCCCGAAAATAAAAATCAAAGCAAGAGAAAATTCTCTCTCTTAATCTCCTTTCTTTCTGTCCTCTGCAGTAACCTTCATATGGTCTCTTGCTTCGTCCCAGGTGGCAGAAACTGGGCAAAGCTCATCAGAACGCAACGCTCTCCTTGCTAGAATAAATAAATAATCTTGCTATGAAAAAAAGATTGTTCATTTCGGCCATGAATTCTAAATGTGTTATTAATGTTACACCAAACTTTTAATATATTTCAGTTAGTCACCAGGATGATATATATATAGATTAAAAAATTTATAATCACATTTTTACTCACGTAAAATAAATAGAGTTGGTAAATTTAGCACAAAAATGCTCTGCGGGAATATGCAGCAATCAGTTTAATGAAAATCATAATGAAAACGAAGCATATTAAAGAAGATTTTAGGAAAAAGTTGTAGAGATATGATTAGAGAATGTTTAAATACTGAAGAGCAGGAAGCGTTTATGAATAAGTTTGAGAAGCAAAAAGTTAGACTATTGGAGATCAAAAATGAAACTGAACACCAAAAGCTTAAAAAAGAAGAACACAGAAAAGACAAAAAGAGAAATAACGAAAAAAAAAAAAAAAGAAAAAGGTAGATTTAAGCTGATGACTGAATTTGAAGAAGGAAATAAAAAGGAAGAATAAGAACAACGACGATCTCTCGAAGTATTAATGCGTTTAAATCAGTGATTGTTGCGGAGGTGGAAACGTTTCTCGGAGGGCAGTGAGATGATGCTGAGAAGCGGTGAACTTGATTTGGGTGGCAGGAGGGATGTCCACATTTTGGACGGTAGGGGGCGATTTGAGCATGTTTAGGCATTCAAATTGAGTTTTAATACTCCTAGATTTGTTTCGGGCTTTTAAATAGGTTTTCTAATTTATTGATATATCAATTTTACTAATTTATTAATTTATCTAATTTGCACTATTTGTAGCTGTAAGTTAGTAAGTTTCATTGTTTACGTTTTCTAGGTAATCTCTTTCTTCTGTGGCAAATGTATACTTCTTGTACAAAAGAAAGCAAAAGGAAACTTATATTCTATGTTTTGCCACTGAGTCATTGGTGTTGGTTTCGTCTTTG
>BMAW01092959.1:0-24381 GCA_019974015.1 Nephila pilipes
GATAAGTACTTAATCAGTACTTATCAGATATAACGGTCTGATAAGTATTGAACACAGCTTCTTTACGCAACTGAATGATAGTTACTAAAGTATCGAGCAGAAAATTCATAAATTATATCCGGTTACAAAATTAAGCATATATTACGCTAAAATTTTGAAGTTTCCTCTGAACCGCTACCTTAAATTTTTGAACTTAATATTCATCCTACGGAATTTTTCCTTACCTTTACCAATCTAAACTATTATATTATAGAGGAATCTGACAAAGTGTATGTATAGTTTTCTACGTTATTAAACTTTCCAAGAAATTTTCAGGAAGTAGAATAAAATATTTTCCAAAGATATGAAAATTCACAGACGAAAAAAGGACATAATTAATGATTAAAAAAAAAGAAAGAAAAAGTAAATGAATTATAAAGTTTCCTATTTTTTTCCTCAGTTTGAATGTACCTTGTATCCACTTCATACAATTTTCTAAATTTAGGAGATGGTCTTCAGAATTTCTTTGTATTAACATAACGTTCACAAATTCAAAATGATTCAATCTTTACCTTAGCGTTACGTTCGTGGATGCGCCTGTAGTCGAAATAAATTTTTATATATAAAGTATACAAAACTGCATGAGTTTTGAATTGTATGATATATTAATTATATACAAAACATTTATAAGCATAAAAATATAGAAATAAACTTTTTGATATTTAAAACAAAACATAAAAAGAATGAGTTTTTTAATAACGATTTTTGAAAATTCATGCGGGGCCGCTGTAGCCTAATCATGTTCGCGGTCGGCGGCTTTTTTCGAGTTGTGGACTTGATCCCTCATCCACTAAAGACCCACCGTGTAGTCGGAGTTGATGTACACTAAATCTGTCACAGCTCGAAAGTCCTCCCTTTTGCGTGGTGGGAAAATTTGGAGTGGGAAGTGCTAGCTCGGTGTCGCCCTCGTCACTTGGCCGAGATTCAAAATTGTGGGTCCATCGCTAATAGATTTAGACGGCTTGACATAGATTTAACAATATTTAGGGTTGTATCGCTTGTGATTTTAGCTCACTTTTCTCTTTAAACAGTTTTTAAACTTTCCACACCATTAGCATATATATATATAGCGTCATATGAGTACATAGCCACCTACATACTTATCAGCATGAATAGTGTTTTTAGGAAGCAACTCACCGTTGGGCTTCCTCCAAACATAGAATCGCCCGTCACTTCCAAAGACATTAAATTTGTAATGAGTTCAACTTGATTACAGAAACCTAGAGACCTTGAAATATAATTTTCAGCCCATGAAAGATTTTTCTCCTGGTTTCGTTTAAAAATGGAAGGTTTTCTCCTGGCCACAAGAGCTTAAAGCCTGCTTTCCTGAGTAGTATTCTAATTGTTTCTGCAGAAATAGGTATTTCTATTGTAGAAGTGGTTGCAGCAATTTTCGGAGCACTCACCGTTGGAGTACCGGTCACTTTTCGTAAGATCCTCCTGTTAGTTCTGTCACCCAGGTTCTCCTTTCGTCCTCTTCCTGGATTATTTTTAACGTGTCCCAACTCTTCATACTTTTTGATGAGTTTTTGAACACATCCGTGACTTCGCCGAACTACTTTTGCAATTTTTTTCTAAGAGAATTACCTTCTTCGGCCATTTTAACGACCAGATCTCTAACTTTAATTGCAGTTTTAGTTCTGGATCCCATTTTGAAGATTAAAAATTAATATTCCTGCAAGAATCTATACATTACGATCTAAATATAAGGTCAATATCAAACGCAAAAATTCAATAAAATAGTGGTAGCTAATTTATCAAGTTGTGATAATTTTCTATAAAGTGTATACTTAATTTTGTTACAACAATTCGTATTATTTAGTCAGAGAATGCAAATATTTTTATTATTATATTAACTTCATGTTTATTTTTTGGATAAATATCTTATTTAAGGAGTGGTTTATAATTCCTATTTAAAAAAAAACTTTCACATAAAACTTTTTACCATATGTTTATATTTTCAAAGTAAAGAAAGAGAGATGTATACTCAATTTTGAGAGTCACTATATATACGAAAAAGAAGCGACACTTCGCTTCAGTTCTTGCCTCCCTGCATAAGTTCTCGAGAATAAATATGGCACGGAGATAGACTTCTTCCGGCGACCAAGGTTGAATGCAATCTGAGGATCGAAGTTGAATAAGATGCAGCGAGTGAATGAATATAGGTTTATGGCGCAAAAGTTGAATCTAGCACTTGCGCCATTGCCAGAAAACGAGAATCACTACATTTCCCACTTTTTAGAAGGAGGCAGCGACCCAATGTAATCTGATCTGGTTCATTGTAACAGATGTCCTCGAAAATTAAAATACTCTCTTCTCATCAATTTGATTATATTTGGATAAAAATAAAGTTTTAACTTCAGGACTTGGATGACATCCTCTTCACTTCGTCGTCTACGGTTGTCTTCCATACTTTCTACTTCATATTTAGTCCTTGGTATTAACGATCATTACGATCAGATAACCTTCGAGGTGTCCAATATGGTCCGAAGCAACGTTTTAAGAGGTTCTCGAACAGTCCAACTTTTCGTACTGGTGTAAATATCCAAACTACGGCCCCTATATTGTTGAAGACTGATCGATGCCTATGATCATATCGACGTTTATCATCGGTCTGAGATTCGAGAATGAATAGCTTTGGCAGTTGCTTAACTTTTTCTGCCCAGTCGAAAAGATATTGTCCGTAATTATCATGCATTTCAGCATTGATCGGGAAAGTTATGTCGAGAGCAATCTGGATTCATCCATGAAAAAACAAATAGACTGAATCCTGTCGTATATTTTTTTGTTGAATGATTAGCCAAGGTCACAAAGGGTAGCATTTTGTTCCAATTTCTTTGTTCCACATCTACTTGCATGGACAGAATGTCCATTAAATCTTACATGGACAGAACGATGTCTAGTTATTTAACTGGAACTAGATATAAAGGAGTGGTAATACGTGTTCTTAAGATAGTAATCGCAGCGAGAGCCACCACTATTTGTTCCCGGACTATAAATGTAATGACCCCTGGAGATGCGGATTCATCATTAGTATACTGAATTTCCAGCAGTATCTTTTGAAGCTCTTTCTTACTGATGTTATGTACCAGATATTGTAGATCATTCATGTCTGTATCGGCTGAAGCAGTGCAAACATTTGGAAGTCTCTGAAACTTAAGCCTGACGATCCATGTACACTTAAAAATTTTCTATCTATCGACAGAGTTTAACAAATTCATCAGCAGTTTTATAGTTCTAAACCAGCAGGGTCTGGTACAAATCTTCTGCGATCTCCTTCATGAGATGAGCCACTTTCTCGTCTCCTTGAATGGAAGGGTTCACTTTTTGGCGCAATGCAAGTATTTTTGGTGAAGATCCTGGGATAGAGAAGCTACGTAGAAGTCTACGTATTAAAGGTGTCCTTCTCGATTTCGGCCAATTAGTAAATCCAAGAAGAATTTTAAGAAAAATGACTGATCTAACGATTCCTGAAAACACTAAGCCAAACTTTCCAGATTCGCCTAATATCTTTCCAGTGCCGTTACTGACATACCAGTTTCCTATAAATAGCTCAAGGACTAAGAATGGATCGCATCCTGTAACCACTGAGATAAACATATGTATCTGGTGAAAGTCGTTTCCTACCTCGTTGGAACAGCGAAACTATGGCTTGAGATAATGAGGACACTTTCACGAATTGGACTACTCTCAGAAATTACCCGAACAATACGTTTTTCCGTACAAAAGATCTAAGACGCCTAGCTGAATGGTGTTTGCTTACGTACGTAGACAATTGACTAAACGTCCGAATCGTACATCCAGTATATGCTTGATCGAAAACTTTAATCGTACATCCAGGGTATACTTGTGCTACAAAGTCAACTCATCCAAGCAAGAAGACGAGAAAGTGATTCATCTCATGAAGGAGATCGCAGAAGATTTGTACCAGAACCTGATGGTCCAGGACTATAAAACTGCTGATGAATTTATTAAATTCTGTCGATAGATAGAAAACTTCAAGAGGACATGCATCGCTCGGTCTAAGTTTCAGAGGCTATCCAATGATTGTACTATATCATTGACGACTCCAGGGGTTATTGTATTTATAGTCCGGGAATTAATCATGGAGTCTTTAGCTCCGACCACTAAATTAAGAAGATGTAAAACCACTCCCCTGATACCAAGTTGCAGTTAGGCAACAGCCTAAACGTCCAGGCAGAAACTCCGCCATTTTACAGCGTAGAACAAATCTGTGGAGAACTATCGAGAATGTGCCTCTCTGTAATCAGTGTAGGCATGCGGGGCATGTAATGCATTATTATAGAGAGAATATTCGTAGAAGCAACAGCAGCTATAGAGTACCCAACGTTGGAGGGTATATGGACAAAGAGTCCCAGAAAAGCTTTGATGAGGACTATATACGGCCTACTGCATCCAGTTACAAAAATAGCTCTCCATACCCCACACCTACACCAAAAATGTCTCGTAGAAGAACACCTAAGTCTATATAAAGAGTACGGGATTGAATCTCATCTGGAGATTTTATTAATAAAAAAGAATTAAGAAAATAAGTTTACTATAAATTTAGAATAAATGGAATCAGTATAAATTAATTACAAATTTCAACAACATGAAGATGAAAACCTATCTCGACTTTACAACTTAAAGAGGTGTATATATATATATATATATATATACACCTTCTTCTATATGAACTTGTCGACCATAGTTGAAGTTTAATAGGATGGAGTGGGTGAATGAATGCAGGTTTTGGCTCAAGAGAAGAATCCAGATCTTCAGAAGGAATATTTCTGTCCAGTTCAAAATCCCTAAACACAGACAGTACGTCTGTAATTTTGAGTTACACAGATGACGAATGAAACACATGAATCCTGAAACCCACTTCCATATATCCCCATTACTTAATGTGAGGAACTTTAAATTTCTACAGATTTTACTTCCATCAGTCTGCTTTCTAGCAAGTCTTTACTAGATCAGACTGGAACACGCGGCTTTACTGGAACATTGGCGGTCACAAAACAAGTTCTCACTCATGATAATAATGATAGTAATTACAAATTTTATTTCACCTACTGTATATGGTGCTCTGATTTTATTCAAAAAGTTAATTGAAGTATTATAACAGTATTAATTAATTCTTAAATTAAGGAAAATAATGGAACAATTTATAAATATAATTATTAAAAAATCTAATTCTTCATCTATAAATTATAAAAATTCTAATGTTTATAAAATAGAAAGTCAAAAGTATTATTTGTTTCATGCATTCAAAAAAATTTATTTTAAATAATTTTATCATAAAAGGCATTACTTAATTTTTCTTGATCATTCAATGAATTTTAATTAAAATGTATGGAACAAGCGATGTCATATTTTTTATCATCTGCGTTAAAGGACTTTTCTTCAAAATATTTAAAGAGTAATAATTCCTAGTGGGTGTAACAGCTAAAAAAATGCAATATCTGAATTTGAAACACCTGAAAACTGAAAGATAAACACCTGAAACTTAGATTTTTTTCTAATTTTTTTTTTCTTCTTTTCTTCTTTCTTCTTCTCTTCTTCCTTTTTTCTGGTGCAATTCTTTGTATGTACGAATTCCAAACGCATAGAAGCAACAAGTGACAAATTATCTTTTATAATTATCGCATAGTTTTACGTTGTAATCCCTTTAAATCCCACTTTTTTAACACTAACAAGAATTTGACAGAAGCAGTTTATTTGTGTTTTCATATATTGAAGCATGATATTGTGACCTCGTTTACTTATTAGGGAAGCCACTTGACGGTTCCTTCCGTCAATACCTACGGATGGATAAATTATTTGATTGTCAGTAACCGTATTGTCGGTGTGTGTGTTAACGGTATGATGAGAAAGGTTTTCAAATTTTGAATACTGTCCTCGAAAACTGATGCAAAAGTTTTTTGTTTGTATAATAGCGGGAATTTTTTTATTTCTTTTAAATATGTAAAATAGTTCAAATTATTAAACTGAACCGTTTAATTAAATTTAAAGAAATTTGAAGGAATATTCGTTAAGTATACAAAAAAAGGTTCGTCTAAAAGTAGGTCGCCAGTGGTTCATATAGACCCCTAGGGGTCTATTTAACAACAGTAGGGGTCGAATGGGGCCCATTGGGACTCGAAGAAAAACAGTTCTTAATACGCAAATCACACATATCTAACTGCGTACGTAAAAATTTAAAATATTTTATAATTGATTTAATATTATATTCTTTATAGAAAATAAAATAATAACCAGAAAACAATCTGGCCTTTTTTTCCTTATGTGTTTCGTATGTATATCGTGATGTCACAACTTGACCTTGTGGACCAGTTTGTGAAACTTTTTTACGAAACCTACGACCTTGTGACCAAAAATATGTGAAACTTACGAAATGGTTTCACTATTTATGCTGGAGTACTCTAAGTTCGTATAGCGGTTGAAGCTTTACTCTAGTCACGTTAATTCAATTTAACTAAAAAAACAGAAATAAATTAAATGTGGAGCTTCATGATTTACGGTTAAAATTGACTAATTTCGAACCCAATATAGCGAACCTGCTAAGAAAACACCAGGCACACTATCTCATTAAGAAGTAAAAATCTGTAGCTACTTTTTACTTACTGTATCTGATTTATTAAATATTTAGACCAATATATAGTTTTATTTTTAATTACCTGAAAATACCTTTGTGGGGGTCTATGGAGATTTCGAAAAATTATATAAGATGATCAAAAAGTTTGGTAACCTCTCTGGTCTAAAGGGTATTCATAATCCTCACACTTCTCGAATACGCAACAATGGATCTAAATGATTTGACATTTTTTGCTGTTATTCATTTTGGTCCCTTCGTCCCAGTAAGTTAAATCAGTAGTGTTGTCTCTCTTATAGATCACGTGATATCATGTGATCATAGCTCTAATTTGTAACATTTTGAAGTACTTAAGGACTTGATTTTATAGGAACTAGTGAGAGAGATAGTAGGATCTCGCATTTGTAGTGCATTCAGCGTGTAACAAACACTTTTAATACCTATTACATTCTGATGATAATATTTGAAGAATTTTATTTCAGTCTGGTGTCTTTTATGGAACAGCTACAATTTTTTTTGAACTCCTTCATGTAACCTTAGTAGATAACGTTTGTGAATTGAAAATATCCACCAATGAATGAACTGAGTGTCTGTATAGATTAGTGATTAGAATATGAATGTAGGAACACAATTGAGAAATTACAGTTTATAAGAACGGAAATTTAATACTGAGGCATACTAAACGATAGAGGAGAATGAGTGGAAGACTAAAAAAGCAATAGTGCCTGCAGCTTAACAAATGTAAGAAGTACGAATCACAACATGTAGGACTGCATGTAGCGCCGAAGCAGAATCGAACCTCTCTATTCACATTAGCAGGGCTGACCCCGACAGTGAGAGCAAAAGACTGTCTTACAATACAGTAGCAAAATTTAGGGTGGTAAAATCTTAGCAGTGGCAAAAGTAATAAAAAACCACAAAAACTGTATTTAGATTACGAGAATAAAAAAAAAATAAATGAGTAATTTTAAAAAAAAAAAATAAATGAAATACATCCATTTGTGATCTGGTATTTAGCATTTCTATTTTGAAAGCCAGCACGCTTCTGAATTTAACAAACTTATTCAAATGTAACAGGAATGAACATGCTTCTTGACATTTCTGAATAAAAATTCAAAAAATGAGATTGTTTTAATTTAGGTTAGACATTGTATCAGTTGTTGTACTAGTTTTGTTTATTGTTTTAATAATCATATATAAATTATCTTTGAAAAGTAGGTACTGATTTAGTATTTGTTGTTTACGTAGCTGTACAAAATGCGTCTCTTTTTGTAATGACAAATTTTCAAACCGTATTGTATTATTGGTTTAATTCAATTACAATCCTTTCTCTGGTAAATACATTCTCTTTATAATTCTGTTTTAAAATATTTTAAAGTTATTTTGAAGCTTAGGGTGGTATTTTCAGGGTTTGCCTGCTGCGGAAAAACGCTGAACGCCGCCTTTAGACGCGATGATCCTGACATACTAAGTTCAAATGATATTATTTGTGTTAAGCATGATAAGGAGAATTATCCACATAAATTCTGTAAGTCAAAGTCGAACAAAGCAATTTTATGTTTATTCCCAGCCATTAATTAATGTATGAGTCAATTAGGATTTCTTAATTATTTACCTTGTGATGAACAACAAAAGATAGAAATACAGGAAGGACTTAACAGTCTTTTGGTATTGATTTTTATAAGATACAAAGACTCTGGAATTAACTGATGATACTTACATTTTTATTATTTTTTTTTTTTTGCTTGTTAGTAAAAGTAAAGATTAACTAAAATATTACTGAAGTTATACATTTGATTATTTATGATTTTGTTACTCGGTTCCAGTGATAAGAAACCTTAACATTACATTTGAGTTTAATGTAAGTACAGTTTATAATGTGAAGCAGTGATGAGCATAAATGTTTATTAACAGATTGTATCATTAAATTTTACAAAGCCTTATATTATTTTAAGAACTCAGCATCGAATTCTAGGGGAAAGTTATTATTGGCATATAAAAATAGTACTATTTCCTTAACGAAACAAGAAATAAAAGGTATCTTCTATATATAACTGCAAAATTTTTATTAATCCTTCGATCAAAATTCACTACACACAACAGACACAAAACACATACATATATACGACCAACTTTCTATGTGGACGCGAGTGTTGTCACCATTAACAGGAACGCAGGACTAATTACTTCCCTACCAATACTGAACGTGGCACCCTTAAGATCTAATTAAGATTCCTTTTAATTTTTCCTAGAAAAATGTAATATTTTAAGCAAGCTGATAAAGATAATAGTTAATATATAAAGTGGAAAAAATAATGCATTTGTTGTATTTCTACAAAAATTTTTATTTAATTAATCAATGTTTAAAATTAGTACATTCAAAAATACATTTGTAATAATAAGCAATTCTGCTTATGCATTTTCGATTTGTATGTCAAGACTGATTTATTGACATAACGATTACGACTAATTACGCTAGACAAATAAATCGATGCAATTATGATATAGAAATAAAAACACCACATATTTACGAAATCTGATTGAAAAGTAATGCCTAAACCACACAATTTCAATATTTTGAAGATTCTAGCAGTTCTTGTGGTACTGAAGTAATAAGCTTTCCTCTCTATATCATGCATTTTTCAGCATAGGTAGTTGATGAGTACAAGTATGTCTCACAAGGTGGAACTGAAGAAGATGGCGCACATGGATATGAGGTTGAAACGATGCAGAAGAATTTTCGTAACATCCGGCTGTTGGATGTTGTTTCACAAGCCACCTGTGTCTGTGAATTTATACTATTAATGAGCTCGATCTAAAGGAAAGGGAAAGTTAATTGAAACCTAAATTTTATGACAGAATTCGGTGAAACTTCATCTTAACGTTCACGCATTGAAGGACGAAAAAAAATGGAGCAACGCACTAAAAGTAGGGTTGCAGTAAAGAAAGGGACAATATGTTTACATTAAGTAAGATATGAGATTCGGCGCTGCTCTTTTTTTTTCTCCAAGAAGCGGAATTTTATTTTCTAAATTTACTTAATTTTCTATATTATTTTCTATTTAATTTTCTATTAATTTTATTTAAGTCTTTCTATTTAAACCGAATTTTATTGTTCTGTCACAAAACGTATTAAAAAAGATCCTAACCCAGAAGTGCTTAGTATAAATATTAATTTTTTAGGTACGTGTCTATAAAGTGATCATTTGTCAAACTTAAAAATGACGCAAAATGCGTGAGTATAGTAGGAGGAAAGGTATTACAGTGAAATTACACTAACGACGGCATATCAGAAAGGTAAAAATAATATTTAAAAATCACAAAAGATAAAAAGATATAAAACACTGGCAGATAAAATACAATGCAAAATGGATATGATTAAAATCTTAAATTATATAAATCCAATTTTATTAAAAAAAGAAAAAAGAAAAGGAAAACAAATTTCGGGTATGGTACCCAACCCCATGTCAAGACGTTTAAAACAGATTAATTAAAAAAATAAAGATGATAATTGTGAAACTCTAAACGATCAGTGAAATAAGATGAACACCTTGGACACGAAGGAAAATATGCATTTTGCAGAATGGTTCATCCTTCATAGCCGAAGAGATTTTATCCAAATACAAATATTCGCTTAAAATGTACTTCCCACACTTACGAGCTTCCGCACTTTAAAACCGTAAAATAGTTCGGTAAATGAGTGGTCCATGCGTTTAAAATAAGATTCGGTTTCTTTGCCAATGTGTATGTTAAAAGAGAAGCAGGTAGAACTTTACATCTGAAACAATTTTTATGCGTTATATGTGTTCAAAGAAATTTTTATTTACTGTGTTTATATTTTTACCTTATATAATTTCTGAGATATTTTAAAAACATTTTCTACAACGTTTTTCTGAATTTCTTGTTGTTGTGTGTGTCAATACAAATTGTCGATCGTTAATTTAACAACTCCCAGTTAGAGCTTGAAATTTTGGGAATCGTTCGTACTCGCCTAACAATGCAAATATTTAGACGTTTGCGTCAAGTTTTAACTCATATTTTTAAATAATGGAGTTGAGCCCAATCACTTAGCGCAATTTGAATACATACAAACTTGCATTTTTTGCGTTGAATGTTGCTTTCGTCATGGACTGCATTTAGCAATGCATTTGGCAAAAATGACGCCTAATAATTCTGTCCGGCAAGAGTGGTTTGACTTAACTCGATCCAACCCATTTAATTTACTCGGATTAATTAATTTTAAGTTAGTTTTGCTAGTGTATCGTATTTCACTCTTGGTGTGTCTGTTTGTATGTGTATCAGTGTGTCATCAAATTGTCTATTGTTAATTTAACCAACTTCCCATCAGCCAGAGTCATGGAATTTGGGAACCGTGTCTTATTTTGCTAATAATGCAATATTTAGATATTGCTGACCTAGTTTTAACTAATATTTTTATAATTTTTGAATAAAATTTTCACCTATAAAACACGTTGCTTTTAAAAACGTTAGGTTTTACTTGATGTATTCGTATTTCCTTGGTGTATGCTTATGTTGTGTGTGTAAACTATATTTTCGATCTAATTTAACCAGCTCATTAAGCTGAGCTCTGAAACCTTTGGAATCGTTCTATCTGCCTAGTCAATGCAATCATTAGATATTTTGCGACAAGTTTAAATAATATACCTTTAATAACGCAGTTTCTCCCAACCACTTCTAATTATCTTGCAGAAATTGGCCCAAATTGCTAAGATTTTTATGGTGAAACGTTTAAGTCCATAAAACGGACCAGGTAGCTATTGAGTTAAGTGGTTTAAACTGCGTTCCAACCCATTTGATTTAATGGATGAATTAATTAGATTTAGTTAGTTTTAACGTTTTCTACTGCATAATTTTGGTTCTGTCTGTGTGTATCAGTACGTATCATCAAATTTTCTCATATCATTAATTTATCCATCTTCCCACTCAAGCTAGAGTCTCAAATTTTAGAAGAACTGTTCTTACTTTGCCTGATTCTATGCAATATTTAGATATTACGAACAGTTTTAACTTATTTCAATCAATTTTTTAATAAACTTTCCACCATATAAAATTGTTAAACAAATGTTGGTTCTTTTATCTCGAATTATTTACATTATGTATAATAGGCTAGCGTTCGACAGATATGTTAAAATACGTGCTTACGATCGCAATTTTATTGACTTAATGGATATTAATTATGTGTGTTAAAAATATTTGCTTGTAGCTAACATATCTATTGGTAGAAGAGTAACTTGATTGTTTAACGTCGCATATAGAAGCAATGTTAGAGCTATTGATGAATGATCCCGTAATTTGAACTCAGATGACACCATAACTAGTCCATCTCTCAAACTTCCCATCTATCCCAACGAGAGAACTTTTGACTGATCAACGGTACTAATTCCTCTACACGACGGGTCTTTAGAAGTACTCAGGAATAGAGCCCAAGATCGAAGAAAAGCGGGACCTGAGCTTCGACTCTTGACCATTCAGCTTCATTAGATACTTCACAAACTATACATGTCCAAAGTTCCATCACTACCTTGTTCTCTTTGCAGGGATATACGTATTATAATTATCTTGCTATTGAAAGATAATAAAACGAATAGTGCCTTTTCAAGTACGCTCCGTACATCATTCTAAAATGAGTCAATAATTCATTTATTGATGTGGCATAACAGTTGTAAAATCACATTGAATCCTGTATTACGCAATCCACATGAATATGTCATAGCATCACAAGAAAGCAGGAATAATTTTTCAGCAAACACAATGATTCTTAACGTATGTAAGGATGTTTATAGAATTATATCTACTACTATTTTAACGTTACTGATTTCAAGTTATATTTTGTTTACAGCCCAGGTGAATTTTTTCATGCCTGAGCACAATTATCAGCGACAGAGACTAAATTCAATGTGTAATGTTTAAAACCCATTGAGCGAAAATGGAACTGAAGATATAAAACCTGACATCAACCTCGTCTAAATGAAACCGCACACCGTTGCAAATCGAGATTTTAGCTCTTAATGAATCACAGGTGATATTCTTTGATAGTCACTCAACTTGGCATTTCTATGGCGTTCAGCATGCCGCAAACTTTGGATAAGACGACCCATTCGAGAAAAAAACTTATCTACCATAATTTAATTCCCAAATCCTCTTTGTAATACTCCTTTACGTATCTTTGATTAGATTCCTTTATTTATTCTATATACAAATTTTTATCTCTTGTTCGATATCCTTCAAAAGATATTGATTAACATGGATTAATTTCACATTGCCTTTATTTAAGAAAAATAAATCTTCAAATGTATATGCTTGTTTAAATATAGTTCCAAACTTCAATTTAGAATTTTTTCAACTTATGGGAAAATGCATTTTTTCAAGATTTTGTACATTATCCAAAAGGAAAATTTCTTAGTAATTCAAAAAGTTTTATAATAAAAAAATTATAAAATCTTTTATAAAAATCGCTTAGCCCATTTTTAACCAATAAGCAAATTCATAAAATTAAAAAAGCGAAAATTTTGACAAGAAAATAATTACAAGGAAAAGACATTAAAGAAATTCAAACTAAATAAAAAACAATATCCAAAGTCGTTGGGTCCAAATTTACAAAATGGAAGCCAAATTATTAGTTGTTTGAAAGAATGGAGTCTTATTGCCATGCCTTTACAACTGCCCACTGGTTGCACGGCTCATTACCAGCAAGTAACAAAGCAGAGAAAAAGAGATTAGATCAGATTGAGGACGCTTTATTCTTAAATATATAAAAGGAGTGCCCTCGAAATAATATTGTTTATTCAGCAGCTTTAAAATGGGCCCGCGGATATTTTTTATTAACATACCACGCAATCGCACAGAGAAATTTTAGTATGTGTTAAAAAAAAAGGTAGAAAAGGCTTGTTGTTGAGAATAATTAAATAAAAAAAGGAAGAGAGATAATTAAAAACTTTATATATATATATACTGTTTGGTATCCAGTCTGTAACAACTTTCTCGTATGAGGGCGGAGATTCATCTCTTCCATGGTGCTGTAGGATTGTTGTTGGCAAGGCACCTAGACGGCTGGGGTATTCCGTGGAAATGGTGGAAGAGTATGTATGAATATGTTTATTAGCTAACAAATCCATTCATTACAGGAAATACAAAGAAAATCACAAAGATAGTTTTGCCAAACATTTCCAAAGTACTCAGGAACAACAGCTCTACTTAATTAAATTGCGTCAGTATCCACAGTAATGAAGAACAGAAAGAAACATTACGTTTTTATCAAAATTCCATCAGCAGAATTTAATAAAAAGACTAAAGGAATTTTAAAAGACTGTTTTAGAAACAAAAACAATAAAACAAATATATCATATCCTTTTTGTAAGTCACATTCTGATGATAGCATCATAAAATGCAAGGGTGAGACGAATAACTTCTTAAATATAGTGATCCACTAAATACTGATAAAAGAAACTCATGTTGTTTCACGCATAATTTATATTCTAGTTTTTAAATAATATAAGTTTCACAATTCGGTATAAATAACATAACCTATTCTAATTAGATATAACCGATATTGTAAATCTTCAGAATTTGTTGCTCATGTAAGACAAAAAAGAATCAGAGTATTTAATCAAGTTTATGGGCTTTAGCACAATTTTACAGACCATTTTAAAATCTGAATAAAATATCGTAGATTGATTCATTTCCATCAATCAATTTTACTAATTTTGAGGTTTGTGATTCATTAAATAGATTTATATATTCACAAATACATAAATATGATCTAATAGTCTTAAAAGTTATTCTACTCCAAACGTCAATTTGTAATATATATTATATTTTCAGTAAAATATGTATGAAAAGTATAAAAATAGAATTCAGAGGATTGCCAAAAGTACCACAAAATTGAAATTTTGTACAAATGTATTATTGGAAACTTTAGAAGCTTTTAAAGTCTACCATATGGAAAATGGTTCAAATCTAATAACGCCCACATCAATCACTACAAACCATATTATATTAATCCAATCAATGCTTGATTACATTTTTTGGTTTGGCAGACATTTTTGATAGGATTTTACTCAAGTACAGTTGTTGAGGACTTAAAAAAAAAATTGAAGACATTATTTATAACCGTTGCTTTATGAATTTTGTTGAACAAATACAAATACATTGTCATACTTTCCGAAAATTTAAAATTATGACTGCGTATCGATAAAAAATATTTTATATTACACAAATCCTCCTGTTTTCTATTAAAAAGACCAAAAATTACTTAACTTAGTGCAAAATAACCAGACAAAAATAGAGCTGAAACCAGTAAAATAAAGTTTTTCTGCATAAATCATTAAATTCTCCCAAATAAAACAGATTCGAGAATCCTAAAATTCTTGAAAAGAAAAAAAAGTTATTTTTTAGAGAATGAGTGAATGACTTTTGGGTTTTATGGCTTAAGAGCCAAATTAGGCTATGCAGCTCCAAACACTTGGTAAAAATATCCCAATTTATTTATTTTAAATGCACATTAAGTTCAAGATATGCCAGGTGTGCAAAAATTAAAGACGAGATAGTTTTTTCAATATAACGTTGTGCAAAAGTTCTTCAAATCAACACAAATAATACCATAAGATTCCCAAGACATAAGAACATGAGTAATGTAAGCAAAACTTACCAAAAAAGAAATAAAAATGATAAAAAAGAACTTATTTAAAAAGTAGTAAGGAGCAAATGCGACTGAAGGTCGAAACATCCATGTTGGAGGTGTGTAACCAAAAACATCCAGGGTTTAGTAGGGAGTGTAATCTCCCCTGACTGCTATGCCGGATTCACATCGTTTGGTCATGCTGAGTATATGAGGTTGTCAATAAGTTGTTGAGGCATTGCAGCTCATTTGTCTTGCCCGCCAACAGGAGCTCCGGAACCGATACTGGTGTCAAGCGTCCCATACGTGCTCGATAGGATTTAGATCCAGAGATCTTGCCGACCAATTCATGCGTTTAATAACCTTCCTTTTCAACAGCTCTTTGACAGCTACTATACGATGAGCAGACTGATTGTCGTCCATGAAAAGAAACTGCGGACCTAAAGCGCTTCTAAAATGACGCACATACGGAAGGAAAATCGCGTTACAATAGTGAGCACTGGTGACTGAATCTCCTTCAAAGATGTGAAGTAGGTAAAGAATCCAAGCATGATGCCTCCCCAAACGAGAATACTGTGACTTCCAATATGGTCTCATACAATGACTCCATTAATTATCTATTTAATTCTGGTGTTCCTGGCACCATAGAAAACGCCTTCTCCGATGAGTAGGCGTTAAAGGTACACGCCGTACAGGTCGTCGTTTAAACAGGCCTTCTCTGTACAACCGTCTGGCCATGGTAAAATGTGATAATACTTGTCCAATCGCCTATGCCACGTGTCTAGCGAAATATCCCTGCTGGCTGCTGCCTGTTACTTCGGGCCTGTAGGGCAATATACCGGTCGCCCGTTGGCATGGTTGCTAATGAATGACCATTGCTGAACGATTGGACAGCTTTTCCTGTTGTTGGAAATTTCTCCAAAATCATGAAAAGATGCTGTGAACAATCCGGAACTCTTCAGCCACACTTGTTACACTTCGACCTTCCTCTATTTTTCCAATGATTCGACCGCCGGTAAAACCATCCAGATGTCGTCTAACAGATTGATTCTTCGACATTTCACACTGAGGTAGCAACTCGACGTCGTTTAAACTGATATACACCGTGCAATAACTTTCCCAAAAATTCCTAGTTTACACCAATGGCGTGCTTTATCCCGCTCCGACACTCCTTCATTACATCTAGCCGTATATCTGCGCATGTGCTACAGTACCTCATCCTAGTTATTCTCCTGATTGTTCTTTCATTCGGCTCGGTCTCTTCGTTCAGCCGATATGTTCCACGCCAAATTATATAAAATCTAACGATTGGTAAAAAAGAATATTGATCGGGTAAAAATTTAAAATTGCTGTAAAAAGTCAAAGTTTAATAAAAATACAATGTTTTTTCGTTAGCTGAGTACCAGACAAAAACCGCCAGGTTTAAAAGTTCGCGCAGTTATCCCCAATCCTAAATGTTGAAACAAAAAGGATATTCGACTCTGATGGACTTTTATTTTTTCACATTTTTATCGCCAAGCGGTAATAACAACCTCTTGCCGATAATTGCGCCACTTTTTAAGATTGGTGGTTTTTGTCTGATACATAGATGACGGAAAAGTACCAATAAAAATGCAAACAAGTTGCATTGGAAGATTTTTCACTTTTGAGTCATACAAGTTTAAAACAAATGGGAAAAAAGAGACGTGATGATTTAACACACCGGACAATCAAATAAATTATAATGAATATTTCATTAAACATGACAGAAAGGACACTCGGGAGCCCTCTCGGCGAACTAAAGACATTGATGAATAAAGCGGTTGTCTATCTCAGAACACTTTATATGTGAAGAATTCAAACATCGTAGATGTATATCCATGTTCATTACAAACAAACAGTATAGTTGTGAAAAGAGGTAAGCTTTTTTTTTCTATTTCTTTTACGGATACAAACTAACCAATGTACCGTCCAAGACAAAAAAAAAAAAAAAAAAAAAAACTACGCACCGACAAGGAGATGCCCGATTGTAATGAAATTTCGTTTGCAAACACATTTGAACAAAACATACAAATAATTAAAATTTGGTGTCCAATAAATCAATAGCGAGATCTACAACACAAAGGAACTGCGAACTGAGCAGGCGGAGAAGAAGCGATTCTCAATCTGATAGTCAAATTTTCTGTTGTATTGCAATTTTCGATACATTTCAACGACTGAAAAAATGCTTCACCGTAGGATTCGAGCTCATTACGAGTAACTTTCAGAGTTTGAAAGAGGTCGTATCATTGGATTGAAAGAGGACAGGTTGGGTTAATCGAAGAATCGCAAGTCATATGGATGGAAGCGATGCGGCAATTAAAAGATGCTGGCAAGAATGGATGGACAATGGCAGATTTCAGCGTCATGATAGTAACAATCGACCTAGGGCCACAGCAGATCAGGAGGACAGAATGATTGTCCAATCAGCTGTCACAGTGCTTGATTCATCATTCTCAATCATCAGACATGCGACCCGCACACTACTTTTCAACATGATCCTTCACAGATGGCTGATAGAGCGAAATCTACCCTCGTACTGACTGATACGCCACTCACGCCTGCACACCGTCGAGTTAGATTAGAGGAGTGGTGCTTGGCTCGATGAGGTTAGAATGATGCTGATTGGGGACAATGCATCCCGCTTCCAACTATATAATGCCGATCATCGAAGACGTGTCTGGAGACACCTAGGGCAGCGTGCTGATTCTGCTTTCACTATTGCACGTCACACAGGGCCTCAACCAGGAATTATGGTATTTGGTGTCATTTCCCTTGATAACCGGACTCCTTTAGTCATCATTAGAGGCATGCTTACAGCACAGCGGTACGTCGACGATATTCTGAGACCTGTTCTGCTACCGTCCCTTTTGCAGAACCCTGGCCTTATTTTTCAGCAAAATAGTGTCAGACCACATACGATACGTGTTGCTATGAACTGTCTTACAGCTTGTCAAACACTTCCTTGGCCAGCCAGATCTCTCTCCAATTCAGCATGTCTGGGATAGGAGGGGAAGGCCACACCATCTATGAGGGAATGTTAATGACCCTGCCAGACAATTTGGCAAGAAATATCGCTAGAGACCATCAGGGAGCTTTATCACTCTATGCCACGTCGTGTGGCAGCTTGCATCCAGGTTAGAGGTGGGTCAATACCTTATTGAGCTTGCTATTTTGCAGCTATGTAACTCTGATATAAATCATTCAATTTTTCTAAAATTTTAACCATTTTCAATTCAGTACATAATTTTCCTATCAGATAATTTTTGTCTCTATCGGACTTCTTCTTGATGCGTCGTTTTTTGTTGTTGTTGTTATAGAGTGTTTATGACGCTCTAGTTTAGATGATCAAGTTCCAGAGATCTTATTGCAAACATGTTGCAATAAATACCAAATAAAAAAAGAATATTATAATCATGGGAATTCCGATGAATGATATGATAAATATCACAGTGGATAATTTACTTACCGAGTCATCAAACGCCGGGTTTCGATATCCCGGGAATAATACTCGCCCAGTGGAATTCCGATTTCCCGCACAACACGAACTCCGAAAACAGTTACGACAAATGATGAGCGCTAGCGTAAAAAAGAACAGAAAGATCACCAGAAGAGCTACGAATCTGGAAAACAAAGTACATAGTGAGGAAGCTATACAGTCACAGAGAAAAATTAAGTAAATATGCATTTTCTGCCTAGTCTTTTTTTTTTCGGCGCGTTCGAAATATCTTTTGAATCATTCCTTTGTCTGCCTTTAAGGCTCTCGTCTACCCGCCATTTCGATTTCGTGGACGTAATGTTAATTCTATGGAATTTTGACTTTAATTCTCACATCTTTATTATTTGATCTATTTGAATAAAATAAAGTGCATTTGGAAGAGCAAAAAATAATCAATTCTTCTGTGGAATTACTTTTTTCCTAAGATTTTTTAAGAATATTTTTATTCTTATTTTAATTATTCGTTTTTGAGTTTCCTGGTCTTTAAAGAATATTTTCAAATACTTTTAAAAATTGGAGGAAAAAAGTAATTCCACAGAAGCATAGATTATTTTTTGCTCTTTCAGATGTACTTTATTGCATTCAAATAGATCAAATGATAAAGATGGGAGAATTCAAGTCGAAATTCCATAGGATTAACATTAAGCTGATGAAATTAAAATGTAGGGTAGACGGGAGCCTTAACAAGGCGATTAAATCATCGACTGATAATAACTTTTTATACAGTTCCCACACGGCCTTCTCAGCAACGAATATCGTCTCGTCTGATTCTAAAAATCTTTTTTATGAATTACTCTAAATGTTATGTTTTTTTTTTATTTGAAAAGGGTTAATTATCTTACGGATGCTGATTTTGTAATTCTGTCTTAAAAATCGCCGCATTCAATCTTTAAGAGTACAGTGAACAGGTAAAAAAATATTTGTTAGCTGAAAATACTTGTTTGTTCTGATTCATACTATTTTTATTGTTCGATACTTTTGTCGTAGGAAATTTGGAATAATTTCTAATTCTGAAAGATATCATGTCAGTTCTCAAATCTGCGTTAAAAAACAAAGTCAACATTAGAATATATTATGGTTAATAAAATTCTGAAAATTATCACACAAACAAAAAGAAAACTACTCGCTATTTTTTTTTAACAGAAGTTCATTCCAGTAGAGGTTTGTAAATAATTATATTTAACATCATTTTAAATGAATCTGAAATAAACAACATCATTACAGATAATGTACTTACATAAAAAGCTCAATACTATTAAATTCTACTGTTAAAACCAGCAATGGAATCAGCTCTAGCAACATGCTTTAAAGACCGAAACTTCATTCCAAGTTTATTATTTTGCTGTTTTATATTACTCCTGATAAGTACTTAATCAGTACTTATCAGATATAACGGTCTGATAAGTAATGAATACAGCTTCTTTACGCAGCTGAATGACAATCACTAAAGAATCGAGCTGAAAATTCATAAATTATATCCGGTTACAAAATTAAGCATAGATTACGCTAAAATTTTGAAGTTTCCTCTTAAATTTGTGAACTTAATATTCATCCTACGGAATTTTTCCTTACCTTTACCAATCTAAATTATTATATTATAGAGAAAACTGACAAAGTGTATGTATAGTTTTCTACATTATTATACTTTCCAAGAAATTTTCAGGAAGTGCAATAAAATATTTTCCAAAGATATGAAAATTCACAGACGATAAAAGGACATAATTAATGATTAAAAAAAGAGAAAGAAAAAAGTAAATAAATTCTAAAGTTTCTTATTTTTTCCTTAATTTGAAAGTACCTTGTATCCACTTCATACAACTTTCTAAATTTAGGAGATGGTCTTCAAAATTTCTTTGTATTAACATAACGTTAACAAATTCAAAATGATTCAATCTTTACCGTAGCGTTACGTTCGTGGATGTGCCTGTAGTCGAAATAAATTTTTATATATAAGGTATACAAAACTGCATGAGTTTTGAAACGTATGATATATTAATTATATACGAAACATTTATAAGCATAAAAACATAGAAATAATCTTTTTGATAATTAAAACAAAACATACAAATAATGAGTTTTTTAATAGCGATTTCAAAATTCATGCGGGGCCGCTGTAGCCTAATCATGTTCGCGGCCGGCGGCTTTTGTCGAGTTGTGGTCTTGATCCCTCATCCACTAAAGACCCACCGTGTAGTCGGAGTTGATGTACGTTAAATCTTTCGCAGCTCAAAGTCATCCCTTTACGTGGTGTGAAAATTTGGAGAGGGAAGTACCAGTTCGGCGTCACCCTCGTCACTTGGCCGAAATTCAAAATTCAGGGTCCATCGCTGATAGATTTAGACTTCTTGACATCGATTTAACAAGGTTTCGGGTTGTTTCGCTTGCGATTTTAGCTCACTCTTCTCTTTAAACAGTTTTTAAATAGTCTTTACTCGTGATTTGGAGCTTTTGAACAGATTTTTCCAAATGGGGCCATACATTTTCAATAACGTTGAGATCAGGAGATTGTGGTGTAGTGTTCAACTGTGTTCCACAATTATACAACAGTCACATTTGAAATATTTTACCTGTATACTTTGGATCATCACCATGTTAAAAAATGAAACTCGATCCTAAATCCAACTTCTCAGCACTTTGCTTTAAATAATTTTTCAGAATGTTCAAGTTTTGAATTTTGTTCATTATCTCATTCATTAACACTAAACTTCCCACACCATTAATAAGCATACAGCCCCATATGAGTATAGAGCCGCCTCCATACTTGACAGTAGAAATGGTGTTTTTAGGAAGCAACTTACTGTTAGACTTCCGCCAAACATAGCATCGCTCATTACTTCCAAAAACATTACATTTGCTCTCATCATAGAGTATAGTTTGATTCTAAAAGTCCGGAGACCTCGAAATATAATTTTCAATAAATGACAGCCTTTTCTCCTGGTTTCGTTTAGAAATTAACGTTTATCTCCTGCCCACACGACCATTAAAAAGCCTGCTTTCCTGAGTACTTTTCTAATGGTTTCTGCAGAAACAGGTCTTTATATCGTAGAAGTGGAAGTGGTTACAGCAATTTTTGGAGCACTCACCGTTAGAGTTCCGGTCACTTTTCGTAAGATCATCCTCTTAGTTCTGTCACCCAGGTTCTCCTTTCGTCCTCTTCCTGGATTATTTTTAACGTGTCCCAACTCTTCATACCTTTTGATGAGTTTTTGAACACATCCGTGACTTCGCCGAACTACTTTTGCAATTTTTTTTAAGATAATTACCTTCTTCGGCCATTTTAACGGCCAGATCTCTAACTTTATTTGCAGTTTTAGTTCTGGAACCCATTTTGAAGATTAAAAATTAATATTTCTACAAAAATCTATACACTACGATCTAAATCTAATGTCAATATTAAACGCAAAAATTTAGTAAAATAATGGTAGCTAATTTATCAAGTTGTGGTCATTTTCTACAAAAAGTATATTTAATTTTGTGACATCAATTCGTATTATTTAGTCAGAGAATGCAAATAATTTTATTATTATATTAACTTCATGTTTATTTTTTGGATAAATATCTTATTTAAGGAGTGGTTTATAATTCCTATTTAAAAAAAACTTTCACATAAAACTTTTTACCATATGTTTATATTTTCAAAGTAAAGAAAGAGAGGTGTATACTCAATTTTGAGAGTCACTATATATACGAAGAAGAAGCGACACTTCGCTTCATTTCTTGCCTCCCTGCATAAGTTCTCGAGAATAAATATGGCACGTATATAGACTTCTTCTGGCGACCAAGGTTGAATGCAATCTGCGTATCGAAGTGGAATAAGATGCTGCGAGTTAATTAATATAGGTTTATGGCGCAAAAGTTGAATCTAGCACTTGCGCCATTGCCAGAAAATGAGAATCACTACATTTCCCACTTTTTAGAAGGAGGCAGCGACCCAATGTAATCTGGTCTGGTTCATTGTAACAGATTTCCTCGAAAATTAAAATACTCTCTTCTCATCAATTTGATTATATTTGGATAAAAATAAAGTTTTAACTTCAGGACGTGGATGCCATCCTTTTCACTTCGTCGTTTACGGTTGTCTTCCATACTTTCTACTTCATATATCTTTCTACTTCCTACTTCATACACGACGATCAAGTAATCGTCGAGATATTCTATATAGTCCAAAGTAACGTTTTAAGAGGCTCTCTGATTGTCCAACATTTCGAACTGGTGTAAATACCAAACTAAGTCCCCTATGTTGTAGAAAACTGATCGATGCCTATGGTCATATTGACTTTTATCATCGGCCTGAGCTTCGAGAATGAAGAGTTTGCCTAACTTTTTCTGTCCAGGCGGTAAGATGTCCGGTATTATCATGCGTTTCAGTATTGTTCGGGAAAGTCACGTCGAGAGGAATAGGATATCTCATCCATGAACAAGGATAGTCTGAATCCCATCGTATATTTTTTTGTTGAATGATTAGCCAAGGTCACAAAAGGTAGAATTTTGTCCAAATTTCTTTGTTCCACAACTACTTACATGGAGAGCATGCCCGCTAAAGTCCGGTTAAATCTTCGTGTCAAACCATTGGTCTGTTGAAATTTTTTGGGGATGCGTGGGGTATGGAACACCGTTTTTGTAATTGCTTGCAGTAGTTCGTATATAGTCATCGTCAAAGCTTTTCTAATATTCATTGTCTATATCACGAAATACGTTGGATACTCTATATAGTGGCTTTTGCTTCTGCAAATACTCTCAGTCTTTCTCTACAGTAACACATTACGTGCCCCGGACGCCCACAGTTGTAACAGAGAGGCACATTTTTGGAACTTCTCCACATATCTGTTGTGCGCTTTAGAATGGTGGGGTTTCTGTCTAGACGTATAGGCTGGTGCCTAACTGGAACTAGGTATAAAGAAGTGGCAATACGTCTTCTTGAGTTAGTAATCGTAGCGAGAGCCTCCACTATTTGTTCCCAGACTATAGGTGTAATAACTCCTGGAGATGCGAATTTGTCATTAGTATTCTGAATTTCCAGCAGGATCTTCTGAAGCTCTTCCATAATGATGGTATGCACCAGGTATTGTTGATCATTCATGTCTGTATCGGCTGATGCAGTGCAAACATTTGGTAGTCTCTGAAACTTAAGCCTGGTCATCCATGTATACTTAAAATTTTCTATCTATCGACAGAGTTTTACAAATTCATCAGCAGATTTATAGTCCTGAACCAGCAAGGTCTGGTACAAATCTTCTGCGATCTCCTTCATGAGATGAGCCACTTTCTCGTCTTCTTGCATGGAAAAGTTCACCTTTTGGCTAAATGCAAGTATTTTGGATGGAGGTCCTGGGATAGAGGAGCTACGTAGAAGTCTACGTATTAAAGGTGTCCTTTCCTATTTTGGCCAATTAGCAAATCCAAGAAAAAATTTAAGAAAAATGACTGATCTAACGATTCCTGAAAACACCAAACCAAACTTTCCAGATTCGCCTAACATCTTTCGAGTGCCGTTACTGACATACCAGTTACCTATAAATCCATGCATCTCTTCCGATGACGACCAAAAAGATGCTAATAAATAGCTCAAGGGCTATGAACGGATCGCATTCT
>BMAW01092971.1:0-49144 GCA_019974015.1 Nephila pilipes
TGCTCTACTATGGGTGAATTCAATTCATGAAGGTATCGTTAATATAACGATATTAATCGTATAATTTACTATTAAAATACATTGTTGACTTGCTTGACTTTGTAATGAGAGAGTGTGTTTAAACTTAAATTAGAGCATATGATATCATTTTGTTAAATATATAAAGGCCCATTCTTAAAAAAGAAATATCTATGCTAATAAATGTCTTTTTATCTAGTATATACAGTTCATGCATGCTGATTTCTCCTCTAGTAACAATTCCTTTTTAAAAATGCAAGATTTGAGGAAAGGACAAACATATAGTTTTATATGATGAATTGAATTATTAAGTTAATTTGATGTGACGCAGCTAATAAAAAATATATAACCAATGGAATAATCAGCATAATAATATTTTCATGAGTTCGTGATATTACATGTAGAGACTATAAACTAAAAATTAAGTTTCAGCGCATTTGAACTTTAAATGATTTCTAATCTTCTCTTAAATGATATTTTGATAAGGAAATATATTGTAAAAAATTCAAAAGATTTACTTCTAAAAGGAAGTGAATACAAATTTATGAGCTTTACAAACTCATACAGAGCTTATAATCATATTTGTGTGCCACAAGCCATATATACCAAGAAGCTAAAAGGCCACATTAAGTAATCAATTTTAAATTAACTTTATCTATCGATCGAACATTTTAACAAGATTAAAAATTGAATATAAAGGTAGAGAAATATATATATATATATATTAACTCAGTATTATTTTTAAAGGACTTTATCATATCTGAAAATTAACAACAAGCGCTTTTAAACAGGAGACTTTGATGCTAAAAGACGATTTCCATATTTTCTCTGTTCTCCTCTTCTTTATTTAAATATATCTTTCATAAGACTATATTTGTTACACAGGACAGAAAGAATGTATGTGTTCTGTTTTGAAAAGAGTCGAAATTCAAATCAATGTTCGATTCTTGCTATATAATATGAGAATTCATCAAACTAACATTAATGGAAATAAGTGTCTACGTGGTGTGATATTTTCATCTACCTGGGAAAAATCTTATTGTTTAAGAATATTGAAAGTCTGGAAAAGAAATACTGATTTACTTTCTGTCTGTTAAAAATGAATTCAGCAAAATTATTAATTTTTATATGAAAGAATGGTCTTAATAAAATAATATGACAATCAAGATGTATTTTTTACAGTAATATGCACTGAAATATATATGAAATATTTAGAAAATTACGCATATGAGCACCACATTTTTAACTAACTAAATTAAAATATTTAGAAGCATAGCGTATTTTTGCAATAATCCATAGCATTCTAAACCTAAATGTATTTGTAAACACCATGAAAGTTAGTAAAATGATTTCATGGCTATCAAAATAGATATTACTTCTTATATGTATTTGAAGTTCGCTGCCTTATACATTTGTGCGTCATTTAAAATAACTTATATCTCAAACATTTGATTTAAATTAATTTTTAAATGGTTATGTTAACTATCATTTTTAACTTTCAATTAATCTTTCACTAGTAGAAAATATTACGTTACAATTCATTTAATCATGGATGCAATATAAATTATATTTTATGGATTAGTTCTAGTCTATAACTTTATGTATGTATGGGTGGATGAAAACGATATAAACGATTGAAAACATAATTTCAAACGTGTACAAATGGATAAAAATTATTAATTACTGAAATCAGTTTTGAAAGCGCTTAAATGCAGAGGAAAGTAACTCCATTTCCTATTCGCTTTTATTTTGCAGAGAACAAAAAGATGATAGAAGATGAAAGTAATTTATCTTTACAAAGCGTTAGGATCATGTTCTATGTTCTCATAAATCAAAGGTCAACACCTGGAGCTGCGATGATATTGAATGTATAGTTTGGAGAAGTACTTCTGGCAGGTTGCTAACAAGAGTGTGAATGATAACATCGCTTTTGGCAAGGACAAAGCTGTCCAATGAAAAGAGTTCAGCGTGTCTAGAATACATAATTTCAACCTAATTATTTTGGTGGCAAGGACATCTTAAGTGTTGAACTCAGTCAAACTCCATGGGGGTGGGTCAGAACCCATTTCCGCTTGTCAATATCTCAAGAACTCGACGAAGATGTATATCTGTACATCTTATTTTAATAGTATGATAGCAGAGAGAAAAATGGTTATTATGTCCTCTCACACCTGGTCTTTACTTTGAAATTTTTGCATTAATATTTGTTTGCAATAACTTACAAATAGCTGGATTATAAAATCATTTGCTAGTTCTGTGTTATCTCGTATTGTTTCAAAATGAGTTTCATATTGTTTTGAAATTTAAGAATGAAAAATAAGAGAGAATAATAATTACATTAAACTTTGGAAAATAAATAAGAATGAAGTTAGGAAATGAAATAAGTTTAATGAGCGAATATTTAATAAATGGAATAAAAGTTTTAAAAATTCGTTTTCAACTCAGTTTTTTTTTTTGATATTTCATTATTTTTATTGACCAGCGATATATCAGTGCAATTTATTAGTAAGTGAATCAAGAATAAAATTCATAGTAGTTTTATAGGGTTATTGAGTATTCTTTTGTCAGATAACATAAATGCGATTCTCTTCACAAATTTCTTTCCCATCTTATAACAAATTTGAATTTCCTCATCTGTCACGTAAATAGGAACTCTGCAAAATATTTTGTTTAAATTTTCAATTCACAATTAATTATTTCCATATCGAATTTCCTAAGATTTTAATGCTTATTCATTCAAATTTATCTTGCTATTGTATACTTTTGTTCATAAAAATTTTGTTTGTCATAAATAAGTTTCATTTAAAATGTGTCTTTTATTGATAAATATAAATTTTTAAAAATTAGTTTTGGTTCTTACAAACTAAATTAAAATCTTATATTATAAATATATATATAAAGGATACAGGAAAATGTACTTTCAAGGTTTAAAAGTACGAGATAGTTTCCAAAAGGAACCCGTGTTAGGAATGGGAAATGAAAATGTGGCAACTCACACACAAACTTCAGAAATTGGCCAATGATAACTCCCCCGACCCCAAAGCCATGAATATGACATTTTTCACTTCCCAAAAGGTCTTGACCATACTTTTTCTATCCGATATAGCTATCTTCGACTTTTTTGGTACACATTTACCAGAAGTAATCCATTGTTTGGATTGTTGCTTGATTTCTGTGTATGATATCGAATCCAGGTCTCAGTGATGATGAAAATGACGAGAAAAATCTAATTTTGGTTCCGCAACAAATATCTGCCAAATTAAAACTAACCCATTAATCAGTGTCTATGGAGCTATTTAATAGATGTTAGAACGCAATGATAACACCTGCTTTCCTTAGAAACGCCATCTGTTGAAAAGAAAAGTACTTTTTTAACAACAATTGGAAAATTTTCAAAAAGAAATTTACTTTAATCTTGATTATATATAATAACTCCTCTGTACTAAATTTAAGAAGTTTTTCAGTTAGGAAATGCTGAAAGAGTGGATATATTGATTTCTCAAAAATATTGTAAAATTGCATCAGTGGTACAGTATATATATACTCTATAATAATAATAATAATAATAATAATAAAAAAAACCGACTCATCAAGAAGGAGTTGTCCGATGCTGACAAAAATTGGCGAATAGTAAAATTATGTACAGAATAGAAAATGTTTAAAATTTCAGAAAAATTAAATGATTCACTTCAGAGTTACATTGTTACAAAGTAATTAGCTCAATAGGGTGTTCACTCACCTCTAGCCTGGATGCAAGCTGCCACACGACGTGGGATAGAGTGATAAAACTTCCTGATGGTTTCCTACGGTATTTCTTGCCAAATTTGCTACAATTATTGGGCGGGGTCATCAACAATCCCTGGTAGATGTATTCGCCTTCCCATAATATCCTAGATATGCTCGATTGGAGAGAGATCTGGCTGGCCAAGGAAGTGTTTGACAAGCTGTAAGACAGTTCATTGAAACACGTGCCGTATGTGGTCTGGCATTGTCTTGCTGAAAAATAAGGACAGGGTACTGGAAAAGGAACGGTAGAAAAACAGATCTCAGAATGTCGTCGACCTACCGCTGTGGTGTAAGTGTGCCTCTAATGACGACCAAAGAGGTCCGGCTATCAAAGGAAGTGGCACCCCAGCTCATAACTCCTGGGTGAGGGTCTGTGTGGTGTGCAATAGGGAAAGCAGCATCGGCACGCTGCCATGGGCGTCTTCAGACACGTCTTCGATGATCGTCAAGACACAGTTGGAAAAGGGATTCGTCGCTAAACACTATACGTCCTCAGTATAATGTCTCTCTGTCCTCTCGGCTTGCGTAACCTGGCTCGACAGTGCGCAGGAGTGAGCGACAGATGGCGTAGAGGTAGGTACGAGAGTAGATTTCGCTTTATCAGCCATTTGTGAATGGTCATGGTGGACACCCGTGCGCGGGTCGCACGTCTGATGGTTGATAGCGATGAATCAAGCACTGTGACAACTGATCTGACTATCCCTCTGTCCTCCCGATTTGCTGTGTCCCTAGGTTGACCACTACCATCATAACGCTGAAATCTGCCATTGTCCACCCATTATTGGCAGCATTTTCTGATCACCGCATCACTTCGACCCATATGACGAGTGATTCTCCGAATTGCCCAACCTGCTTCTTTCAATCTAATGATACGACCTCTTTCAAACTCTGACAGTTGCTCGTAATGAGCTCGAATTCTGCGGCAAGGCATTTTTTTCAATAGTTGAAAGGTATCCTAAATCACAATGCAACAGAAAATTTGACCATTAGATTGAGAATTGCTTCTTATATACACCTGCTGAGTGCACAGTTTCGATGCGCTGTAGTTCCCGCTGCTATTCTTTTATTGGACACCAAATTTTAATAATTTACATGTTCGGTTCCAATGTCTTTGCATACGAAATTTACAATCCAAGTACTTTCTTGGTGCTCGTTTTTGTTATAGAATATATTAAATATATATATATATATATATATATATATATAAGAGAGAGACAGACAGAGAGAGAAATACATGCGATTTCTCTAAAACAAATTTCTAGACCTATTCTTGAAAGAAATCATTAGCATTTTTTGCTCAGAAATTATCGAATAAACAAGCAATGAACCAAACCATTTTATTGTGTTAACCAAATGAAATGATTAAGATTAATAACCAGATTTCTTTATGAGTTCTTTTGTTCTTCTACTTTTATTGCAGCATGTCTTTTAAAATCTTCTTAAACATACTTATCAAAATATGAAAAGGGATTAAACTATAATTATTGTTATTGAGAGAATATTAAACGAAAATGTAGTTTTCAGTCTAGCAAACTTCGAATGTTAAGCTAAAAAATAATCTTCCTGTGTTAAAAAAAGCTGAGATGACTAATATCTTTTTTTTTTTTTTTTAATTCAGCATAGTTTGCTTACGTACCAAATAACTTTTAAATTTATTTTTCATATCTACGTAATTTATTTTAAGTTTTTTAAAGGATTAAAAATAAAGCACGTTCTCAAAAAAATCTAAACATTTTTACCAAAATCTATATTGGTTTGAAACTGTCTGTGGATGTGTACTACTTATTTTAGAGCAAAAAATAATCTTAAGTCTTTCTATAATTTTACACACCAAGTGACTTATCTGTCATCATTTCGGCTGTAAAGAACATTGTTTCATGATTTTGATATGTTATAACGCCGAGAAGCACATTTCTTTCTTTCTTTTAGTTTGCTTTTCAACATTTTGCATTATGCTTACTGCACAGTACCTTAATTAAATATACGAGCATTGGCTATTAAACAACGAGACTGACGCTGCAAAACCTTTTATTTTGATCTTATACATATATTTACTTATTATCACCTTCAATATATACACCCCTCCTCTATCCCTACAACGCTGCTTGCAAATCTTCCATTGTTAGAAACAGTACTGGGAGTCATATTCTGGCAGCTCTTTCAGGACGCACGCCGCTTTCTCTTTCACAGCTTTAATTGACTCAAATCTTGTTCCTTTTAATGAAGATTTTACCTTAGGAAAGAGATAGAAGTCACATGGCGCAACCGGCGAATAAGGCAGATGGTCTAACAATGGGATGCTGTACTGGGCTAGAAATCTCTTGACAGACAATGCGGAATGATTTATCCTTCCACCATTCGGGTCGTTATTCGGAGTTCAGCAAGAACATGAAGGTAGTAATATGAATTAATAGTTTGACCGTCAGGAACCCAATGAAGATACACAACCCCATAATATCGGAAAAACACACACACACAAACACAAAACTACCATAATTGCTTTGAATTTTGATTTACCAATTCGAGGGTTTTTGGCTTTCGATGAAAATGGGCTCTTACAGTGCATGGATTAGCACTTCATTTCAGGATCATAAGTAAAAAACCACGATTCGTCACAGCGTTAGTATCCTTTCCAGTAAGTTTGGGTCATCATTCAATGTGTCAGTACAAATATTTTTTCGAGATTCTTTGTTGTTCAAACGTGAGAATTTTAAGCGCCATTTTGGCGCACATTTTTTTCCAAGTTAAAAATTGTTATGCAAAATTTACCGTACGGATTCTTTGTCAATTCCTACAATCTCAGCAATCGCACGAATACTTAACCGACGGTCAGATCGAACCAGATTATCGAGTTTTTCGATATTGTCATCCGTTTTTGACATGGAAGGGCAACTCGGGTGTGTATCATCGTCAACGTCTTCTCGGCCGCTTAAATTACTCAAAAACACGTACTCATGATAAACATTCATTGCCATTTCTTTTTCAATAAATTACATAAGCTTCAGTAGCGGGTTTAGCAAGTTTCACACACACACATGCGTAATTTCGCAACAGCTTGTTGCTCGATTGTTACACTCCTAGCGAAACTAAGTTAACTCTAATGCTAACGAAGGTTACGTCTATACGAATTTGTTTACAGAAGCGAGAGAAAATGCTTTCTATAGAGAAGGTTTTACTCTAAACAGCTGCCTATAGCTGGCGTATGGTGCATGCGTACTCCTGTAGCAGCGTGTCTCAATTTTAATAGCCACACCTTGTACACTATGTTTCATTTTTAATCAAATTTTATTATTAAATATTCAAAACAACTGTTTATTCATTAGCAATTGCCCAATAGTGTACTTAACAGTGATGCCCTTTCTTAGCTCATTGATTAATGGCCAATTTCCTCATATATTACATCCATAATTTGAATTTTTAATGAAAAGAAAAGACAAAAAAAGTTCTATAAGAAGTTTTTTGATTGGATTTAAATTTAAATAACAAAACTCAAACAACATTAATTTTGTAATGAATTTAAATCGTTCCAATTCTTAAGTAAATTTAAACTTATTAATTTAAATTATGTTTAGCAAATTTAAAATTTCAAAAATTATTTACCTTCTTCTCATACTTTCTTTGTAAAAATCTCTTAATCAAACATCAAATGTAATTTCTATTTAGAGTTTAAACTGACTACTCTTGTAATAAATGATGGACCAAGAAAAAAACTTATTTTAAAATCTATTGCATTTTCTTACATTTTTACAAAATCTAATGCGTTTTTAAATCTAATGCACATTTTTTACAGTCTGTTCAAATTTTCTTTAATTTTTTTAACAATTTGGTACCTTTTGTTTTCGTCCCTGTTCATAATTCGTAAATCCGTTTACTTCCCACTTTGATATCTTTTTTTAGCTATCATCAATAAAAATATCTACAAACATTTCGAAAGAATTTTTGTACGGCATGTCTTTTTTCTGTCTTCTTTAAATAATTTCTATATTAAACACATCATTAACCATGAAACAAATTTCCTTCAATGACCCTTTTTCCGGATTATTCTATTCAGTTATCTGAATAAAATTTTATATCGATTGTTTCGATCTGCTTCAAAAGATTGCGTAATATGAATCCTCTATTATGCTGATATACTCATTCAACCATTCATACATATTTTGTTCATATTTTGTAATGGCATTCGAAATTACATTAGAGAGAATGGTATACTTATATTTCAAAAGAGACACAGATCATTTCGCTTATAGTCTGTATTTATATTGCCGCCAAAAACTTATTTACAACAGCTTCAAGGGATTACTCCTTTCATTTTTTTAACAAACGATTTGAATGGAAAACGTTAAGAAAATTCTGTCAAACCATTGCTTGTGTACCTATCATTCCTGGGAAATAAAAGTGTAATTTATTTTGACTATAAAAACTGAACGTTTCTCGAGGAATTCGAAAGTGCAAAATCATTACTACCGAAGTATTATTTGAGTTAATGCTCAAATAAAAAACACTACTTCATTCAGAAAATGTATTCATAATTTATATAATAAGTACATGCTGCTACATTATAATTTATTTATTTACCTGTACTATATATATATATATATATATATATATATATATATATATATTTTTTTTTTTTTTTTTTATATATATAGTATATATATATAGTATTTATATATATATATATATATATGTGTGTGTGTGTGTGTGTGTGTGTGTGTATAGTCTTAAATATACAATACAATACATTATTAGTTTGCTTTTTGAGAATAATTATTCTCTGTAACCGAAAACATTTTTCTTTCAAATAAAAATAGTATTCCTTCACATAAATATTACTTCTATTTTTAAAATTACAGTGATTCCCCCATAATTATATTATTTTAATCATAGAGTCGGGATTAAAAATTGTTTTCTTATATAAAATTTGGTCTCCAAAATAGATGCATCTATTTTTTTAGTATTAATATGTCTTATAAGCAATTTGAGATGTACTTTATCACTTTAATTTTGATTTGTCAACCAAAAATAAGAGTACTTATGCTCTATTATTATTGTAAAATTTCCATTTTCTTAAAATTCAGCAGCTTTTTAAATTCTTAACGAAATATCATTGAATTTTAATAATTTTTGAACGCCCTGACTCTATAGCAATTTTTTAAATTATAATATATTGTTGTATTCAAAAAAAAAAAAAAAAAACGTTCATTCGCACGGTCATGATACTAAAATTTTCATTCACATCATTTCAAAAAAAAATTATTGTTCAAAATTTTGTTTTCTTCACTCAAATTTTTTATCACCAGCATTTTTATTTCTAAATGCTTGATAACTGCAATTGAATAGTTTTTGCAATGCAAAAATAAAGTTATAATTTCTTAAAGTTACTAGCCCAAGGTCATCAGCGTAATCATTACCTCCTTCCTAGACTTCTTATTCTGTAACACTAAGTGTTTTATTTGTTTCTTATCGTACACTTTCTTGTTTAGCTTCCCAGTTAAGACTGAACATATCGTTTGGAAATTTCTGTGAAATTCTGAAATGTAAAAACTCAACTTCTTGTTCAGAAATTTTGTTCCTATGGTCTCTTGTTTTGGCGGTCAATGCCCTGATATTAAGAACCTAAATGATATATTAATATGAGCTGACTTTTCACACAACCATAGAAGATATCTCGTGCCTTGAGGTGAAGTCTACGTTCCTACGACAAGCGTACGAATAACTTGTATGAACGATATCGCTTGGGCTGACAACTTTTACAAAACAAGTCATCCAGAACAAGAGCTTGAATACTAAATAGTTAATTTTTTGGGGTCGTCTCAATACTGAACTTAGAGCAACGATCAGTGTTTCAAAGAATAAAAGTAATTATTGTACAGGGCTCACTTTAACGCCAACTAGAAATGTTGGCAATGCACGATATTAAGAATAATTACTGAAAAATATGATAAACTGGAGACTCGAATTTATTCCGCATGATGTATGAAAATAAAATTAAAACAAGCTTTTATTAATTTAACGGTGTTAATGGAGTAAGCATAATTTTTTTTATTGTAATAGATAAATACCAAAATAATGCATACATCAATTAATGTAACTTCATAGGATAGTATAAAAGTTTTCCTTATAATTAATTTACCAAATTTGAGATTTAAAAAGAATAGAGAAACGATATTTAAGAGTCTAGTATGTCTCGAAATATACTGTTTTCGAAACTATGGTGATGATGTAATTGATTGTTTATTAACATTGAACTTAGATGCAACATTATGAATATTGGTGATGTACCACGTAATTTTGAGCCATGGTCAAGTGACGAGGATGACATCCGAGCTGGCACCACCTCCCCGAACTTTCATACCACTCAAATGTGAGACTCGGAGTGCTGACAGATTTGAAGGGTGTATATGGCAGGCCTTAGTGGAATCGAGACTCAAAAAATACGATTCGACCGAAACAATCCCAGCTAAGAACTCGAAACCAATACCACGGTTACCACAATCGAAGACATAAATTACAATATTAAGAAAGTCAGAAAGAAAAAATTGTAGTTTCTACTATAAGAATTTGATCCTTTCTTTGAAAAGTAGCTTTCACCAAACTGATGAATGAATCTCCCTTTTATAAAAAGAAAATGTATTTAATATTTTTGGGCCTTTTTTAATTTTACTAAATTCTACACAAATTGTATTTATTTCCGTAAAAATATTATTGTATTGCAATTTATTTTACATCAAATTTAGTCCGTATAAATATTAAATTTCAGTTTAATTCCTGCTTGAATTCGATAATTCTCTGAGAATAGAGTCAATATTTTGAAAAAAATTAGTTTCGCATAGCCTAGCACCTAACTGCGTGTACGGAAACTTATTTTTTTTTTCTGAGCCTGAACTATCAGCAAATATTTACTTTCACTGCAAAGTGATTCGCATCTATAATTTATTTGCAGCATTGAGCAGCTTACTGATTTTTGAAAGAGATACAGTATATACATATGTATTTTTTTTAAAAAAAAGAGTAGTGAATCATGTATTTAAAATTCCGCAGTTCATCGTACGTGTGAGTTATTGTTTTTGTTCGGCAGAAATCGTGATTTCATAGTGATATATGTATGTTTCTGTCTCAATAGATTAATGCCCTGGCTAACACCTGATTCTTCTAGGTGGAAGGCGGTTACTCATCCATGCCGAATTACGACGCATAAATCGAGATACGTTTCAAAAAGACTCATATTGCTATCACAGCAGTATCGCCAAATCTGTTCCCAAGATACATAAATACTTCTTAGTCTTTTTCGGTTGAGTTGGTGGGTTTTATAGGATTCAGACATCTTTTCAGAAATTTCTATCTCGTTGAACTCTCTTTTATTGACTCATCAATGACTTCGACGTTCACTGATCGTTAAACTACGACATCGTAAAGAACTCATCGTTCCGGATGGAATTTCGATTATTTATCATAGACTGCAAAAAAAGTGAAAGACATTTCGACAAAGTAGTATTTAGAGTCATAAAAACACGAAGCGAAGTCATAAAAAACTGCGTGTCTTGAAAACGTTTGTAAGCTTGCTACATATCAACAAATTGGTACTTAGAAGAGTTATTATCTCGTTAAGTAAGGGCAAAGTCCCTTTCAAAACATCTCTCATCCTTTTATCAATCTAAGAGTGTTAAAACAAAAACATATAGCAGAGGGAAAGACATTTTAAATGATTTTGTCTATGTTTCCATACATATCAATGCATGCTGCATTTTGGTAAAGCTGTTTTAATATTTAATTATGTAAAATTATCTAATTATGTAAGTACTGGGTGGGCGAAGTGATTACTTTGTTATTTACTCTCATTAAATTAACTACTTATTAACGAAAAAAAAAAAAGAATAAATCAAACAAAAATAAACGTAGATTTACCTGTTTGTGGACAAAATTATACTTAGAATGGTATTATTAAATAGATTCCTGAATCAGATTGGCATTTTACTTTATTTCTTTTCTTGATTATTTATAAAATGCAAATCTTACGTATATCAGAAATATGAGTCCACCGAGTATATTTAACCTTGAACACGAATCTTCAAGTTCTGTAATCAATTTTTCTTTTGTCTCACTATGAAAGCTACATTTTAAATCGAAAATAAGAATGTTTTAAAAACAAACAGGGATAAAACAAAACAAAACAAAAACAAAAAAACATTTATGGAATGTGCATTTTTATGCTTTTTTTTAATTAAAAATATTACGAAATTGTACATAAACACCTACAAACTGATATAATCTCCACATTTCATACGGAAAACGATTCATGTTATATTTTCATTTTTCACCGCAGTCGTTTTATCCTGATATTAATATTTTAAACAAGCCTGTTAAAGACAAGATAAATTCGAAGTTATTTTATCTGAAAAGAAAACTTAGAATTTAAGGGACATTTTAAAGATGCAAAAAAAAAGTAAATGAAGCTTGAAAAGATAGAAATTTGTAGATAACTTCTTTCTGTTTTGGTCATTTCTGGATGGGCTGTTAGGAAAGTAAATAAAAAAAATCTAAATCCAAAAAAATGCAAATGAAAAAAATAGAAATAACTTTCCTAAAATAATAACAGTCATAATAAATAATTGTAAAAAGTGTCACATTACCAAATTTTTCTTCGAATGAATTAAACGATTTATTAATATTTCTTTGATAAAAGATAAACTGCTTTCATAAATATTCGTTATTTAGATATAAAAACAGAAGCAATTTACGTATTTTTCTAGAAATAGCTTCTCTAAATTACCGGTCATAAAAGTGATAAGATTTTAGCAGATATTTTTGCTTCATCCGATTGTCTCAATCTATCGTACAGAATAAAATAAAAAGTTTGAAAACAGATGTCAAGTTAAAGAAATAATCTCCCATTACATTGCTTTAAGAGTGAAAAAATTAATTGCTTCTAAAACATTAAAATAATCTTCTCACAAAACACATAAAAGCAAATGAAAGCGAAAAAGTTTTAAAATAAAACCTTTTAGCCCATTAAATAATTTACATTTCCACAGATTTCAAAATATTTCACATAAATATAAAACTTCTTTTAGTATGCGAAAATAATTTTATTTTCTCAGATATAATTTGAAAATTATTTTAAGTTTAATTTTAACTTGCATTAATTAATATTATAAGTAATTATTACAGCTTATATAAGTAAGCATACAGCGTAGGTTTCATCCTAATACAAAATGTAATAATTAGAAAAAGCAATGCGGAAATTAAATAAAATAACACTATTTGATCTTCCATTTAAAATATTTGATAAGTTAATTACCCTCGTTTTTAATGCATTACTAATTAAAATATTTAGTGCATAAGATTTTGGCTATGATACAATTTTTGATACTTTTGTCATATTTTAAAAGAGTAATTATTGGAAATATATATTTAAAAAATATTCTGAATTATAATAATATCTAAATTATTATTGAAATATTGTAAATAGAATACATAACAATCTCAATTAAATGAACTTTTCATTTCAAAATCATTGAGTTCTTTTCGAATCGAATATCAAAGTAAAAAAAGTTATTTGAATGGCTTACTGTCAAATTTATGACTTTAAAACCCAATATGTCATCCTGTCATTTTATTCCACATGATAAAGCAGAGTAAAGGTCAAGGTTCATAAAAACGTCAAACTTATGTTCTGAAAAAAAAATTAAGAAAGCACACACGATTCTTCAAAATTTAAATTATGTGCGTTTAAACATTAAAAAAAACCACCTTTAACTCTTTTTCGTGACATTCTTAGAAATGATTTAGAAATGCTATGCTTACTTTGTGAATGGCTTGTAGAACAGTTTGTAGCGTAGATACAAATAAAAGAAGCTCGTTATTTGAGTTCAATAACTCAAGGAACTTCGAGAAAACTTTTTTTACATCACTGGATGCAGAAGCATCTTTTACTGATATTTATCTTTACGTGACGGCAAAAGATGTGTAATAGATGTATAAATAAAAAGGAAGTAAGACGTTCCAGAAACACTTCTATTTCATTTGACCCGTGTGAAAAATGCTACATAAATCAACTGATCGTTCCCTGAACTGAGATGGGGTTTTTCAAACCGGACTCAGTAGCGATCAACTTGTTATTTCATAATAAATCGCTAATTATAATCATGACATTCATTATATCCTTTAGCGATTCCTATCTTCCTGATTCCTACACAAGTTGCGATCAAACCATTTCATGATCAAGAGCCTCAGTGAAATTAATGATTCGTCTGACAAATACTTTGATACAACGCCTAAGTAATTGAAGAATAAAATAAATATTCAAAGAAAAACGTATAACCCTGGAAGAAAAATTTTTATGATAGATTACATGCTAATTTACCGATAGGAAGCTCTAAAATACGCTGATAAAAGATTTTAATGTTTCATCTAGTTAGAATTCAAACACGCGTATCGGGAGTTGTACAAACCGAAAAACTTAGTAATTCATCAGGAATATCAGAAAGTGGAATCTTGAGATGATCTGCTTAATTTTATCTTCTGCATATTTCATTTTATAATATGTCTGAAATATTAAAGGTGAATTTAGATTTTAATTCTGAGATTTAATATGCATGAAATTAAAACTTAAGAGTGAATAGAAAATTTAATATCCATGCATGTAAGATATTGAATTTCCAAAAGATAATGCGCGTATATTGGTATTACTTTTCCTCTAAATAGAGTCTAAAATAAGTAATAGCTTTTTCAATATGAAATATTTCCATTTTAGCTATGGGCTTTAAGAGATATTACATATTTAAATTTGTGGCAACTATTTTGAGCAGATATAGTTTCTAAAGCTGTTGAAAAATGTTTTCAATGTGATGACATTTTTTTAATATACAATAACACACTTTAAAATAATTATGGGAATTCCATACAGTTATATATAATTTGATTTTCAATAGAGTAAATCTCATTAATCTTCAACAGATACCTCGAACAAATAAATTTATTCTAAAAAAAAGAATTTCTTGCATTTAAAAACTGCTTTAAACTCGATTGTCCATATATTAATCTCAAAATGCCTTTCCTTTCACTTTAGCTTGAGAAATGATTAGTGCGACTTTTCGAGGGAAGGTTTCTTTTAAAGAAATTTTTTTGATATAATGTGTTTTGGATATGAGAGTAAAGAACGCCATTTGAAAGAATTACAAACGAAAATGATTTCCCTTTTGCGCGAAATACTTTTCCTACGTCTATTGTAAGCAGGTTAAAAAGCGAAGGAATGATGAAAAGAAAGAGTAGAGAAAGGGGGATGTTAAAAAACGCGATGAAAAGGGGGAAACGTTTCACTCCTTAGAGTACAATGTATAGATAGGTAACTGCCCACTGAATGGCCAAAACCTCGATTTCCGAAAGAAGTGTGCAGAGACAAATGACCATCATGGGGGATTTCACCTCCTCACTAGGAGCCCATCCTGTAGGGGAAAAAAACCTTAAAAAAGAATTTTAAGAAAAAAAGAAAGAAAGAAAATAGCAACAATAAGTGCAAAAAAAAGTTTATCCTAGAGCAATGAGTATCTGACCCGGGAGAAACAATAATGCGAGACGGCAAAATAGAAAAATGTGGAATAAAAAAAAGGAAGTCAAAGAACAGAGAAGTATTTCAAGGCCAAGGTGAAAGACCTTCCAGCTATAAAATCCATAATTTCCACCCTTCTGCTGATGGTTTAAGTAGCTAGATATTCGGCCAAAAAGACATGATTGCTTTCTAGGAGGTGTGGAATTGCGAAGTATTAGGACCCTCCCCATAGCTTAATTAAGGAATACACAAAACAATTTATTCTCTCTCTGCCACTTCTGGACCAGATGCTTTTGTATCGTGCGACTGGTATGCCCTTAACATGTTTAATCGCTGATTTATTTGCGGGCTTTTAGTAATGTAGTCGCATAATTTACGCATTTAATTGACTTGTTAGCAAGACTTATGTCCAGCCTTTCTTCTCTGATCATAAACGTGCTCCGAAATAAAAAGAAATAATGCATAAAGTATTCCGAAATTTCTTTCTAAGGTATGAAATAAATGGATCCTCACTGACATTGGGTTGTATAAATTACTGTTGTTACACGGATTTGTTTTCTGTTTTTGTAACATCTGTTACAAATGATTATTGTTTCATGTTCTTTTTGTTGTAGTAAATTGAGAAGTGTTGTTTATTTTCGAAATAAATACATCATTTGGATTTTTGTTTTTGGATTTGGAAAGAAATTGAAGTACTGTAGTAGCCCATTAATAGATAATTTGAAAGTTATTTTGAAGGTAACTCGAATTTCAAACAAACGTTACTTGAATACTATAAATAGCTTAATGTATACAAATTTATTTCTGATAGGAATTCAAAGTTATACTATGACAAATAAATAAAAACAAGTACAATTTGGTTCGAAAGTTTTCAGGGTGTCATTGAATTCATACCGAAGATGATATTATTTGTTTAACAACATATTTTCTCCCTAAAAGGACGATTTTTAATTAATTTTCTTGAATTTCTTAAAATATTTTCGAAGACATTTCTTGGTTCAATTCAAATACTAAGACTTGAAAGCGAATTGAAAGAAATTAATTATTTTGGCCTTAATAATTTTAAGTAACAAACTTTTTACTTTTCTTTCGCACTCTAAGTAAAAAATGAAAGATAAATTCACTGATTAAAATCCAATTACAAGATTAAAACGAGAAGCTTTTATAAGTAAGCAGCTTCTTCAATTTTAATATTACGTATATTTTTAAAAGTTATTACTAAAACAATTATTAATATCAATGCATTTTGAAATAATATTGAAACTTAAACATGTAATCTTTTATAGCTCCTGTGCAAGAAACTAATGCAAGAGTTCCAAGACAAAAAGGTAATTATAAAACTAATTTTTTTTAAAAACAAATTTAATCATTATCAGTTGATTCATAGGAAACATTTTTCCAAGACTTTTATGCTATTTCGTGAAATTTTAATGCATTTATTTTCTGATATTGTATTTTTGTGGTTCCTTAAATGTAAATTGAGAATTTTTTTTTAAAAAAAAATTCCAGAACACTTATTCAAATTGTATTATATACTGAATAATTTCAAATAAATTTATTAGCTTTTTCACTTTTCACGATGCTTCATACCTATTCATTCAGGATTCACGTTATCATGTTTATTCATTCAGGATTCATGCTCTCATATCTATGACTCTGATTGCAGAATAATTTCCTCTTGACTTTAAAACTTTTACCATAGTAAACAAATAAAATTTTATTTTTTTTAAGTAACTATTTATTAAAAGCAATGTTTAATAAAACCTCTAAGAGTAAAAAACAACAACCTGAATTCAAGTAATCTTAGCAGAGTTTTAGAATCTTTTCAGTGAAATACTTCTACTGTATATATATATAACTTAGGATATAGAAATTAATATTAACACACGTGTATACATTTGAAATTCAAAAATATAATTTTCCATCCAGTTAATAAAAGTGTTATTCAAGACAATTATAATTTAATAAATTTAAGCCCAATCTGAAATCGGTTTTCCTACAGTTTTGGAGGATGGAATTAAGTGTAAAAGCTTAAATAATTAATTACACTTTTGTTATCCATTAAATTCTAACATTTAATAATTAAAATTTATTGATTTGTACTGAAAATGAATCATCACGAGAATGTGTGAGATAATTTTTATTAAATATAATGTGCCTAAATTAAAGAGCTACTTCAACATTTTTAATGCTTCTGATAAAAAAAAATGTATTTATAATTTGTATTACTATGGGTCACCAATGCTTTAATTCTCCATATAACAAAACAATTATTACCATCATGTTAAACTGACATATATCTTATTCAAAGAACTAAATCGTGCCAAAATCTTCTCAACGAGTTCAAGTATAGGTCACATATTTATACGACTGGCTATTCATAAAGTTGTATATATTTTATACAACATGATGACACTAATCCCTACTTAAGATAGGTCTCTGTACACCATGTAAAAATTTAATTAAAAAAATATTCCCATTTGAGTCTCGATTTTTCCGTGCAGGGTGTTATTACCTCGGTGATCATTATGATAATGGTGAACGTATCGACACCAATGAGCCATGTCTTAACTGCACCTGCATGAACAGCATGCTCATGTGCTATCTACGGATCTGCCCCTTTGTAAAGCCTGTTGGAGAGGAATGTATAGTAGAAAGAGAAGAAGGGGATTGCTGTCCGAAGATTTGGTGCCCTGAAGGTAAGAATCTTAGCTCTTATCTTGGCCAATTTTAACTCTTTTAACTACGAACTCAATATTTCGTGATAGATAACCTCCATAATTGGGGATTTGTTTTCTATCGCATTCTGTTTAACATTGATTTATTAAGCGAAGGGAAGACTTTATCCGATTAATAAAGAAACATCTTTTACCTAAGACAAATGAATTGCCAACTTGATGAAAAAAAAGATTTATATTTATCGCATTTGTTTTCATTACTCTCACTAGCCATTTTGAGTTTTTCTTTTCGAAATCCATTTAGATTAAGATATCTTTTGTTTAAAGTTAATATTTAAATTTTATTCTAAGAGAAAAGTAAAACTAATTTTAGAAATCGTGCATAACAACACACTTACAACACTAACAAAAACAAAACCGGTATTTTCAGAAGCAGGTCTAAAAGTTCGTAATCGGATTATAAGACAAAAAAGAATCATAAATCTAAAGAAAGAATAAATCTTTACTGAGGTCAAAGGTCTTTAAAAAACAATAAATAGATTATGTTCTTTTCCCATTATAATGCCTTGATGTGCAAATTAACCTAAATTTATCTTTGAAATCTACAGAGCAGGGGTAAATTGCATTGACAAAATTTCTTATACCCACAGTATTAAACTTCTGAAGATCCTATATATTCAAGTCACTGACAAAAAGAGACAAAAGTGTACACTGAAAAACTATTATTCTCACTTATTCCCGGTCATCCACCCTAACTTAATATTCATTGCCATTAAATCTTGAGAAATGTTTTGAATTTCCTCTGTAAATAAAGTTGCTACAAAATCTGCACCAGTTAAAATGTGAATCGCATTTGGATTTTTATCATATATGAGCAAATATTTTCACTTATTTAAATATTATTAACAAAAATACCAGATTTCTTTAATTAATGAATAATTTTACAGTCTTTCAATTTCGGGATAGAAGTTCGAACTTAACTTTGATGCATTACTTCTAATTCTCTCTCACGGTAAAAGCTATTGTCAGCATTATATTAGAGTTTAATAGAATATTTTTCATGCTTTTCACGTCTTTGCAAGCCCATGAATAACAGTTTCTTTAACTAATCACTAATTTCCTCATTTTAGCAACACATTTACTTACATTTGATTTTTGATATCCAGTACCATTAGTTTTTCTAACATTACGTTTTAAATCAATATTATTAGCACATACAATCAAAGTTTGCAAATACACTTCTTTAGAGCGCGAATTATTAGCGAAAGATGTATTTTTAATTACAGGATTATTTTCATCACAACTTTCTATTTCAAACCTTTTATTAGCATTTGAAGAATTACATAAAATAGATAAATTTCTTTTTATTACAGATTGAACAAATGACATTTACCCAACAAAATCTAGAAACGGGGGATATCCTACCACACAGGAAAAACAGCATCCTCTTTTTGTTTAAATATTTTTTTTTTCTTTCATCAAGTGTTAAACTACGAACATAATCTTATGTAGAAATATCATGAAATATATTAATTAGAATATGTAATTCTATTGTTTATATTTAACTTCAGAACTCATTAAACAGCGACCGTAGTTATATTTCTTTTATTTTCCTTTTTTTATATTTTTATGGCGAAAGCCAAAGTACAAAAACGTTCGGCAGTCACGGCTAAGTACTGTCTGTCGTTTCTGATACCGGAAGTTGATGCATAAATCATAAATCGTTCTTTTTCTTGAAGACATTTAGACAGAAATTTAATCAGTCCTTTTATTTAATGAGTATCAAATTCGGTTTCTTTGTTAAATTCTAAAATTAAATCAGGCGTAAGTATTTTAAAAGCAAAGATCATAAAAGATTTTCGTATGTTTCTTTCGAAACACCGAGAGTTTCAAAACTACGAATTTCAATTTAATCATAATCAAACATTGTTCTAAATGCTGTAATATCATATGAATTAGTGAGAGGAGAAATCCGAGGTAAAATATTGAAATGTGATTTATCAAAACATTTTTACTACCAAGTCCAATTTTCTGTAAATTAGTAATGATATCGTAACATTCAGGAGTAAATGTAAATCTTCTATAGTACTAAGTGCCGATCTTCCTAAATATGCTTTAAGGCAGTTAGTTTACTTATTTTATCAAATGATTCTTTTTGGTGTATTTTCAGATTCAAACGAGTTCCAAAATGTAAGCCATGAACTAGCTTGATCTTAAATTTACAAATCTAAGATTTAAGCAATTTAATGTTCGAAGATTCATCTGCACTGACTGAAAGAGCTCGAATTAAAGACATAATAAGCCAGAATTTTCATCTTTCGTAGATGAAAATTCTATGAAAATTTCGTAGATGAAATTCATCATCTTTTAAGATGTTCTACAAGTTCTTCTAAAATTTCTATACCAACTTATATTTTGATTACTTCAGCTTCTATATTTTTACAATATTTTGCATCAGAAGCTCCAAAAAGCACCTAACTTCTTTTTCAATCTACTAACTTTATCATCTGATATTTTTAGTTTGAGCTATTATAAATTCTATATAAAAATATGGTATAATATTTAAAATACAAAACTTGTGCTCAAACTTTAGATTCAAAATTTCTACAAATTATCTATTTTTCTCCATACGATCCCAGCAGGGATGTTAGTTAGTATCACGTCAGGCGCAACAAATACAGTAAAATACCTTACCTCTAATTATAACGGGCTGAAATATTCAGGTTCTGTTGATTTGGTAGAAGAGAATCTTAACCGAATATACTTAAAAATAACCCGTTTAGTATGTATTTCATAAGAAACTGAAATAAACAGGGTTTTCGAACTTTTTTGATTAAATATATTTTAATTACTTTAAGTTGCATGCTAAATTATTTACAGACTATTAGAGATTTCTAGTGACATACTGCAACTGTAAGATTTCAGTCGGTAATTTCGCCGCTTCGCTAAAAGTAAATAAATAGTCACGTAACCAGTTCACTTCACTGGAGGTTACAGTTGAAAATTTGGGCCGAAATCCCGACATAACATACATAATATATAATTTAAAACTACCTAATTCCGGAATTATGCTGTCAATAGTATACTTTAAATTAAAATATGATATTTAGCCTATAGGAAAAAAACAAGGTTTGGATATTATAAGAATGGCTAACAATTAATAATAATCATTTGAGATAAGCATAATTTTCCATCTGCTGTTTACTGAAATGGAATGATATACATACTGCCTCCTAATAAAAATTAATTTTTGTATGCTTTTATAGTGATCAAAACCAAAAACAACAGCTCAAACCCGAATGAAAAACGTAAACAGTATCAACAACCAGGTAAGTAATATTAAAAATTCTCTGTTATTTCTTACATTTATTATAACATCTATTCTGATACAAATTTCGTTGTTTCAATATTATTAAACAGTTATTTTTGTGGAACAATTAGACTGTATTTGAAAACGTTTAGTTAACTTTTTAGCAAATTGTTTTCTTTCGATAGAAAGAAATATCTTGTTTCGAACATATTTAGACATAAGAAAGACACATGTGATGTGTGTTGAATCTCGGTCAAATGATGAGGCCGACGACTGAGCTGGCACCTCCCTTTCCAAACTTCTACATCTGGCCTTCAGAAAGACTTGGGACCTCGGTAGATTTAACGTACATCAGCCCCGTTACCCAGCGGGTTTTCATCATCGGGTGGCATCAGGGTCCGGACATACGACTTGACTATAACCGCAGTCCGCAACCATGATAGGCTACTGCAGCCACAAAAAAAAAAAAAAAAAAAAAAAAAAAAAAGAAAGATATAAAAGTAGTTTTTATTTCAAATTCGTAGAAATAAATTTTATACTATATATGTGTGTGTGTGTATGTGATTACTTTATGAAATTTGACAGAACAATTTTTTCATTCGAAAATACTTTTCTAAAAGACAGTTTATTCAATTAATATGTTTATAAGAATATATATATATATATGTGTGTGTGTGTGTGTGTGTGTGTTTGTGTGTGATTCCTTAATGAAATTTGATTGAACAATTTTTTCGTTCGCAAATACTTTTTTAAAAGACATTTTATTCAATTAATATGCTTATAAGATTTAAAAGGAAAACTTAGTACCAAATGAATAAGGTGTAGCTGAAATGTCTTAAAACTGAACTTATAAATAAAACAGGAAGTACTGCAAAATTTTTTTTACTATCAATTGTTCTACAAATTACCTTTGAAAAATTATATATTGGTCAACGAGATCTTCGAGCCTTTCCGGACCCTGACAAAAGTCCTGAGCTGGAATGCTCTCCTAATGTTATCTTGGATCGCTTTTATATTGCTTAGTTGTCCTTTTCATTTCAGTTTCCACTTTGGAAATTAAAAGTAATCTGCTGGGGAAAATTCCAGAGAGTACTGGAATGGTATAACACAGTTCTATATTTTGAGTGTAAAAAAGTGACGAATAAAAATTACATTGAGAAATAACGTGCTCACAAGCAACAAGCATTCAGTTCATCATGTTTGATTTCAAATCTGGACGATCATGCCCAATGTGTTTGGACATCTGTAATCAATGTATTCATGTAGAAGGCTGTATTCATTGTTTACCTTTTTGGAGCAAATTCTTAGTAAATCATTCCTCTGAAACAACATTACCAACATTATCTTCAATGAGATTTTTGGAAAAGAAGTTCTTCGCCTTTTACAAGCTTGATACAACCCATTCCACACTCTACCTTTTTGTTTCCAGATCAAAGGTGAAGCACCGTGATTTATCACCAGAAGAGATTTTTTTTAACTATAGTCCGGGTAGAGTGATTATTTATATGAAGATCTATAACACGTTGTCTCACGCTTTCTTGCTTTTGTTCAGTTGTTAGTGAATGTGGAAAAAAATGTGCACAAACACATTTCTTTTTCTTTAAATTTCTATAAATACCTTATGAACAGTTTCTTTATCGATGTTTAAGCACTCTGCTAGCAGTCTAACTGTTAAGTGACTGTTGCTTTTCAACAATGTGTGAACAGCTCTTATGCCCCCCGTTAAGTGTTCTGTGAGATGACGTCCCGTTCCCTTGTAATCCTTAACGTTCTTCTTACCACAACGAAAATTTTCAAATTACAAAAACACATTATATTGAGATAAGCAATCGTCACCGTAATTGTTTCGCATCATTTCTTAAATCTCACTTGAAGATTTAGATTACAGGTTGCTTTTAAAACAACACTTAAACGTAATCCTGTGTTCCAAATATGATTCCATTATAGTTTTTAAAAAAATAATATGCAAAACATTGTAGCTTAACGAAAACTAGGTACAACTTGATACAATTTGTCAACTGTATTCAGAAAACTTTAGACTCTATGTATATGTTTCTGGTGTCCAGATGGCATTACATTAGTCTTAACACTTTTTTAACCAAGCCGTGTACTTTCAGTATAAGCCGAAATACCTGAAATTGAGAAATGAGAGGAAGAAATTGAAATTCTTGGTGAATAAGCAACACATATCCGATTAAAATATAGAAGCTCTTTTTCTTTCAATGCCAATTAAGGTAGGACGATACAATAAAGTTAAAATATTTTAAAATCTTATTGAAGTATATCTATCAGTGTAATATTATGAAATATTCTTAGATTTTTTTTTTGAGAGTTAACATGTATCCAGATAGGGAACAGAAGTTATTTTTTATAATTCACTGATGTATTCATACTCGAGACTTCAGGCAATATAATCAAAAGATACTAAAATGAAAATTATTCTACCTGTGAAATATTCGAAATTACTACAGGTTTGTGTTGTTAAAAATTGCATTGAGTGCCTTTTTGGAGAATTTTACGAGGAAGAGAATGAAAAATAAAACAAAAGTCGAATGTTTCTTTTATTTAGTCAAATCTTCTTAAAGCTTTTCATAACCTTTTATTCTTAACCTTTCATAACCTTTTATTCTTAACCTTTCATAACCTTATAAAGAACTTCAAGAGTTCGGTGATGTAAATTCAACATTAACAAAAAATGTGAGGTTAAAATACTTCATGAGCTCTAATAATAGATATCAAGTGTTGAAAATAATGAATAATATATATATATATATATATATAATATATGTGTGTGTGTGTGTGTGTGTGTGTGTGTTAATCAACATCTTAACATTTTTAAGAGAATGCTAAATGTTCTTTTTCGACAAATTTGTTCCATATTTTTTTCTAGAATCCAACTGTTTTCAAAACGATGAGGATCAAAACAGGAGTTTCTGAAAAACTAGTTTTAATACAATTGGCTTATGTCAAAAGTTATTTTTAACTCTCACCCTTCCAACCGTAAACTTAAACAGAATTTATTACGAGCTAAAGAGTTTTTGATATTGTGGGCATCAGACAGGTAGCTACCTCCTTATCTATTATAAGATACTCAGTTATATCACAGATTTGACAGCCACTGCTTTAAAAACATCGTGATCAAAATTTTAGATTATAAATAAAAAGAGAATCAACAAAACTTTAAACTTAGCTTTTATTCGACCTTCAGTATGTGTCTCGTGGTTTATTTTTTCAATACCAGTTCTTGATTCATTTTGAATTCCAAGCACGCGAGCTGGGACTAATTTCTTGGAAGCAAACCATTTCTTAAAGTAAGGTCTGCTCTTTTTATATAAGTAAATAAATGTAAGAATTTTTTTTTTAAACTTCAAAATTTTATTCAATGTATTGCAACAAAAAAATATAAAAGTTGAAGATTAGACTTTCAAAATTTCAAGGCTACAGTATTTGTAAAGATGACCCCGTAAGTGGTTAGCATATGACAGGTTTCACGTATGCTACAGTGTGAATTTGAATAATCTGAGTTGTCTTTTAAAAGTTTCGATGTAGGGAAGATTAGCATACATATGTTATGTCTGTTTAATGGAGTTTAAAAGCACTTATCCCTTTCCATTTTAATTTTCTATGCTAGACTCTAACTTTGTTTAATAATAAATATATATGCCCTGTTTCAGTATTATGTGTATGATTCATTAAAATATTCCACTGCTCATCTAAAATATGAAGGCTCTATTTGGAAAAAAAAATTAACTGTTTTTCTTAGAAAAATAATTTTAAAAAAAAGGGAAAGAAATTTCTAATGATGAAAAATTGAAAAAAGGAAACATACTTTGTTTTTCTGAAGATGCAATGAAGTGCAGCATGAAAGAGCTTATTGAATTTTTAAAAAATAATTTTTTTCATGTTTTTCGAAAACATATCTGCATGCACAGATACATATTTGTTTTAGCAATTTCGTTCAATTTCTATCTTAAAATAATAAAAAAAAGGCAACGCAAAAGTGTCTGAAGCATCAATAAAAGGAAAACTGAATAATTTTGTTCCCTTTTTTTACAGTGTGTTAAGAAACTGTATCACCCCTAACAAATTTGTGCATTTCTGAATAAGTTGATATGATATACACATTTTAAGAGTGTGTTTTTAAAATATAGATAGAGAAAACACTTTCTGTACTAATCGCAACTTCAAAAATTAATCTAAACTTTATCATCTATTTATTTTTCTGAAAATTAAATAAGATGTCTAATAAGAAATTATAAGAAGATATGAAAAAAATTAGCATATTATACGTCACATCGGAATCATTAAGATGCAGGCATTAGTATTTCATGATCGCAATACTTGAGTATCAAAGTTGTAAGTATTGATTGTGGTATATCCGATTTATTTAAAATTAATGGGAAATTAAGAGTTATCTGGCGGGGGGGGGACAAAGTAAGAAAAAATACTAAGGGTACTAAAAAATCTAACACCTAAGATAATGAAATATCATTATAGCTAAAAATGTCTGGCATGGAACGATGAGTGAAAACAAATTATACTTTTGGACTAAAAGAAATTTAATCTTTTCGGTCTAGACTACCTACACTATTGTTGGCATGACTTGAGAAAAAAAATCGAAAGAATGTTTCAATAGACAAATGGGATCTGTAATGGGCTGGAGAGATTTCAGTTACAACGGATTGTGTAAATTTCGGGACGTATGAACTCAACTCAATATCAAGCTATGCTATATGATCGTGTGATACCATTTGGGCCATTATTAGTGATACTAACAGGATATTTCTGCAGGACAATGCATCTTGATATACATCTAAATCCACGTACGAGAAGGAAGGGCTTAAAAACGGAAAAGGAGAGAGAGAAAATTAATGTTTTGCCATGACCAAGTCGAAGATAAGGCTTAAAACCCAAAGGAACACCTTTTGCGTACATAATATAGCACAATTCACACTAATAATAAATAGTCTTCATCAATCCATCAATTGGAATGTCAGTAGCAGAATAGTGTACTATTTCTGAAATAGAGCTTAACCACTTGGTCCTTTCAATGAAAAACAAAGTATTTGAGGTTATCACGAAAAATGGAGGATGAAAATTATATTAATTTCTTATACTTTTTTAAAGATAATTAGTTTTGTATTTCATTAACAGTGATTTTTCAACTATTTCTAATATTTTCACTAACTTAGTTATTTACTACATTATCCAAAATTATTGAAACCTTATTATAATAAATAAGTTATAATATCATTTTTCATTTGTTTGAATTATATTTGGAACCCTTATAATTTTTCATGATGTTTACGGTTATAATAGTCTTATAATTTCTTAACAGGCTGTATTATTTAGACAGCAACATCTCGTGAATCATTAAAGTAAAACTAGTGGCTTAAAAACGTAAGCTTAAGCAACAAAATTCAATACAAAAAATTATTACAGGTCTAATAAATATTTAAAGAAAGTAACATATGTATATTCAAGGAGATAATTTTAATTTATTGCTTTAACAATAAAGCAACAAACAATATTTTTTTGCGATTACAGTTTGAGGGAATAAGTAGTTACATCATTATGTATATATATATATATATATCCCTACAACGCTCCATGCGAATCTTCCATTGTTCGAAACAATGCTGGAAGTCTTCTGTCAGCGCCTTCAGGATGCATGTAACTTTCACTTTCATAGCTTCAACGGGATCAAATCTGTTCCCTTTTAATGTAGATTTCACCTTAGGAAACAGATAGAGATCGCATGGCGCATGATCCGGAGAATAAGACGGATGATCTAACACTAAGATGCTGTACTTGGCTATAAACCTCTTGAAAGACAAGGCGAAATTACTTATCTTTCCACAATTTGGGTTGTTGTTTTTTTATTTTTTCACGGAGATCAGCTAGAACTAGAAGGTAAAATTGCTGATTAATGGTTTGACCCTCAAGAACCCAGTGGAGAAACACAACCCCATGAATATCGAAAACAACAATTATCATTGATTTGAATTTTGATTTGTTCATTTGAGCTGATTTGGCTCTCGGTTAAGATGGGTTCTTCCAGTGCACGGATTGGCGCTTTGTTTCAGGATCATAAGTATAGCACCACGATTCATCACACGCTGTTATGTTTTCAATAAGTTTGGATAATTTTCAATGGCATCCAAAATGTCATTATTAACATTTTTGTGAGCTTCTTGTTCATAAGTAAGACTTTTAGGCAACATTTTGGCCCTCGCTTTTTGCATGTTAAAGTTGTTATGTAAAATTTGCCGTCGAATTCTTTGTCAATTCTTATAATCTCAGTAATCACACGAATACTGAATCGAAGGTTAGATCAGTCCAGATAACCTATTTTTTTAATAATTTATTCCGTTTTTGACGTGGAATGCAATCCGGGAGTGAATCACCTTAATCGTCTTCTCAGACATCCTGAAGACGCTTAAACCTCTCAAAAACAAGTGCACGCGATGAATATTCATTGCTACAAACGTCTTTCAATAAATTATAAGTTTCAGTAACAGTTTTTCCTATTTTCATGTGAAATTTCACAACAGTTCGTTGCCCATTTATCATTTTTCCGTCGAAACAAACAAACAAAAAAAAAAAACTCTACTGTGAACGAAGGCTATGGTTATACAGATTTGCTTGCAGAAGCGAAAGGCACTGCATTTGGCACTCTAAGTAGCCGTCGGCATTCTAAACAGCCGCCTATCGCTGGTGTTTGTCGCACACCTAGTATATATATATATATATATATATATATATATATATATATATATATATATCACTAGGTTTGTCACATACCTAAATATTATGTTATTTTTTATTATTTCCATTCTCTGTTTGTAAGATATTAAATAATTATCAAATTAAAAAAAACATTTGCTGAAATCGATGATAGCTAGTTCTTACAACTATATCGTTTGGTAAGTAAGTTTCAATCACAGATTTCGTTCCCCATTAACTGACTATGAATCAATATTATTACGTCTGTCGCCAGTGGTTCATTTTGTTGCTTTGAAAATAAGTTAGAACATAAAAATTATTTTTATTTGAAATGTATTTTCAGGCTGTTACTTAGGCGATCAATATTATCCTGACGGAGCTCAGTTACCTCATGATCCTAAGAGGCCTTGCGAAGTTTGTTATTGTATTCGAAACAGCACGGCATGTGTTATGCAAGAATGTGAATTGAAAGTCGATGGATGTTTCCCTATATATAAAGAAGGTCAATGTTGTCCTTGTCGTTATAACTGCAGTAAGTGAAGCCCCAATTTTATTTATATATATATTTAATATTTTTTATGTACAGTTTTTTTTATCCATTCGATTTTTATTGATTTGTTCGTTATTTTGATTTCAGCGTATGAGGAAGCAACGCCTACTCCACCTGGTGTAACTCTGTTGGAATTAGGAGGTACGATTTTAAATATGATTAAAAATACAATACATTTTCTCTATTACGATGCTGTGTAAAATGATTAAACTGTGTAGTACAAGGTTCTTAGATGGTCCATGTTGATTTTGATCACTAGACACTTCTTTTTACCACAGTATCTGGTCCTACACCGATATTTATAGGCTAATTAAAAAAGATTATTATTAGTCCAAAAAAGAATTTTTTGCAGAAAGAATGAGCCATCTGCATTCTTTAATAAAAACTGGGTTAGAAGCTCTATAAACGAAGAATCTCATTATAATCTTGATTCTCAAGAGGTCTTTCATTTAAATTGAAAACTAAAATATTGAATGCGCAGGATTGTTAAACATATAATGCAATTTCTCCCTCTTTTCCAAAATAATTATAATATATTATAAGGTTTTTAGACATTTCTTTAAAATTTAGCCGATTATCTTGTATCTTCTGGAGTATTTTTGAATTGCTAGCTATAAAATGATTTTTTAAGGATTTATGCTCATTTATATCTAATAAATACTAAATTCAATGGAGCATATAATTCTATAGAATATTTTATTATGAAATTTTAATATTTTTTGTTAGTAAAATATTAATGCTTTATTTATAAATATAATTTAATATTTTGACGTTATAAATATATTAGAGGTGTCTGTGCATGATATTATTAAATTAATATTATTAATAACAGATTATGTTATAAATCCTTTTGAGCAAACTCCTCAAAATATTTATTTTTTGTTGTAAGTGACTTAAATTATATATATGTAAATGGTTAATGTATTTAAATCGAATTGGAGAGATATTTTGAGATTTTTGGTGAAAATTTGCAGTTTTAACACAACATGTGTGTGCAGTTTAAAAGATTAAAAACTTTAAATGTTATTTCGTAATTATGGCTTACCTTCAAAATTGGTAAATGTGTGTGTGAGTGTGTGTACTTTAAAATATCCAAACAAATACCTGGAAAATAAAAATACAAACCGGAGATAAAAAGAAGTAAATTAAATTAGAAAATCAATTATATAATCTTAGGCTCTTAAATTAGAATAAACTTGAATCAAAGATTTTGTTTGTCAGTTGTTTGAAGTTGACGACTACAAACAAAAGTTTATAACAATTGTATAATTGACAGTTAATATAATTGTGCAAAATTATTCTTTGATACAGTTTAATGAAACGCTAATATTACAATAAATAAATGTTTCTTGAATTGAGTGATTAAACTGAATTAATAGATTCGGGTAGCTTCCAATTTATTTGTTATACTATTTTCTTTCGAAATTAATTAATTTATCACTAATTTTTTTAGCTTGTTTCGTTCAAAATAATTCTCCTAATGTTTTCTTAAAAATATAATATCGTCACGTTAAAGCGGCATAATATTTTTTATTTTAGGATTTTAAGAAATAAATTTTTTCCTTATTACGTTAGGATCAGCTTAAAATTTCGATAATATATATTAAAAGAACATCAAATGTGCAATGTATTGAAGTTACGTAAGAATGTGTATATTATATCACAATTATACGTTGCATCAAAACAAAGTATCTAAAGGCTTTTACGTATCTAAGGACAGTTGATGCTCTTATACAAATAAATACCGAATTATAATTAAAAATTTGATTTTCAAAAAGAAAAAAATGACGAATTGTAGGATTCTTATAATTTTTTTTTTTTAGTTTATAAATCTTTCTCACGTAAGAAATGTTTAAACAAAGGTTAATTGAAAAACCAAGGTAAATCTTGAGTTATTCTTTAGCAAATTATACAACGTGTGGGGTCACTGCGAAAATTTATTTATCCTTTTACAGTTCAAAATTTTCGAGTACAAGTATGAAAAATATTTTAAGTCTTTTTATTTTAACTCAACACGGGATATTCCATTAACAAAGCATCGAAGAGTTGCTCGCAGGTGGGCAACGAAAAGAAGGAGGAGGGGGAAGTTGGACTCCCCCTCCCCAAGTATTTTCTACTTGGATTCGGATATCAGAGAGAGTCATCTAACAACTCAAGCGTACCTGATGGCTTTTAAAAATCAAAAATCACAAGCAGAGGAAAGCCATTCTATCTTAAGTGCTTTTTGTTATTTTTCGCTCTTAAAAATACTAATACTCAAGAGTTTGAAATGGAAGAATATACATGCCAGAAATTAAATTTTCACGACTTTCTTGTTTTTCCTACTCTTCTTCTATTTATTCAACTGATGTTGAAAGAATCGTGTTTTTCTAAGCTGAATTTACCATGTTTATTTGTATAAGACAAATTATGTCTTCTCAAGGATGTTTTTATAAATATACATGTCTAAGATTTCCAATGCTTTTCTGGGGGAAAAAAAAGGAAAAAGTAGATTATCATTTCTAGAAAGTTTCATCTCATACACTTGTATAGAATCAAGTATTAGATAAGTTTTTTTTTAATATAACACTTACAAAAGAGAACTTTAAGGATATACATATAAAGTGTATTTGTGCTTCTCAGGAAGAAGAAAAAGTTTGGAAAGCTGCATGTTAGATATAACATCACACATACAACATAACACTCAGTTAAAAAGATTTTGAAATTTTATAATTTAAAACTAGATTTTAATGTATATTCCTGGTATTAAAAATCCTCACTTTGTTTTGTTAAAATTAAACCTTGTAAAGACAAGAGATATATAATTGAAATTTATATAGAAAGTACAATAAACAAAAAATTGATACTTATTTAGTTTTCACACATTCGTTTTATTATTTTACTCAAGAAAAAGAAATAATCATACGAAAAGAAAAATGCAACATTTTATGAAAATTGCCTGAAATGTGAGGGTTATATTCCTCAAAAAAATAAAATAAAATTTTTAATGTGAGGATAATAATACAACAGTTCCTTGAATAAAATCTCGTTGCAGCTTTGAAGTAAAACTTAAAAGTTATCTTAACCCCAAAACAAGGAATCTTTAAAGTTTTTGAATTAGATTATTAGATTAAGACAGACATAAAATTATTAAATAGCCTTTAAAGCAGTATTTCCTGGACACAAACGGCTAAGAGTTTTAAAATCTAAGATAATAAATTGGAAATATTTTAAAATATGAAATATTTTACTGTTGTATAAAATTATAAAAAAAATATTTTTCTTATTACAACAATAATCAAAATTTTTACAAAACTGATCAAAATATTCGTCATATAACGATGCTTATTTATAATTAAACAGAAGTGTGAAATTTTTAATATAGTCTAATAACATGCAAGTTTTCCGTGTTTTTGTATACTAAATAACAATTCCTATGTTTTTGATACTTATTCTTACCTTATCCATGCATTGCATACATCGTTTGATCTGGACAATTCTTACAATTTTCAAATTTAAAAGATATTTATATTTTAATTTTCTTACTAACGAATGAAATAGGTAGCAATATATGCTAGTACACTCTTTAAAATCTGCCATTAATCAAGTTATTTAATGTATATTTATTTGATATTTTCGTCAGTGAATTTTTTTAGAATGCTATATAAAGATAAATTGTTCCAAAGATTTTACACAGTAAGTAAAAGGAAATTTTTTCTTTAAGTCGAGTTATTCCAATCGCATTATAGAGATCACTGTCAAGATCAAACGAAGATAAATTTTCAAACAAATCATCTTCACTATTGTTTGGGAAGAATACCTTTTTATAAAATCTCAGTAGTTACTTTACTTACAAACTTAACTGTTCAACAATCGAGAAATTTTTTTATTAATAATTGAGATTTAAGTTATTGTATTATAGAAATGGGGAAATTATTAGACAGAACTACTGTAAATAATTGTTAATTGAAATCTTAAACTATTTATTTTATCTCAATAAAAATATATGAGGATGAAAATTTCTGATAATTTTTATTTATAATGATGTAGTGAGGTTGTTAAAAATAATTTTTAAAGACAGAAAAAGAAAAAGTTTTTTTTTTTTTAAATAATTTTGAAAAATATTGCGAAAGTTAAATTTAAAGCTTTCGTGTTTGTCTAAAAGGCGTAATTAGTTGATGCTTTTATTATGTTATGTGATTTCAAAAACGAGTTATTCGAATTATCTCTTAAATGAATTAAAATATCACAAGAAAGCACAATTTAATGACAAAAAAAAATTAAACTCTATGCATAATCTAAAGCATCTAAACTTAAAGACATAAATTCGATTATTGTTATTACCTGGTTGTGTTTTTGTTGGGGAATTATTCACTTCCAAAGTATTCAAACGATAAGAGAAAAAATGACAAATAACATTAATATTATTAATAATTGTATTTTATCCCAATGGTTATAAAATCACGAACTGTAAAACAATGTCAAACTAGAAAACTGACTCAAAAATGGCCATTTTTAATTTAAAAGAACTAATAATTTTAAATAAAACTATATTTTGACGTAAATAATTCAGTATATGTACATGAGGTAAAATCGTTATTTTTAGATAATTATTAATGTTCTGAGCCTCCCTCCGCATACAAGATTGAAAATTAATAGCAGTTCTTTGTTTTCGGCAGAAGGATGCACTTTACCTGACGGCACTTTCGTAGAAGACGGAGAAGCCGTAAATTCCACAAATCCATGTGAACATTGTTATTGCATGAGGAATGAAGTAGTTTGTGCTATCCAAGAATGTCAAGCTCCAGGGGACAATTGCAGACCTGTGCCACCAAAACCTGATCAGTGTTGCCCTGACCGATATGAATGCCGTAAGTCAAGAAAGCTTCGAATTTTATTTCTTATTTAAAACGAAATTAATTACTTTAAGGCTAATTAATTGCTCTCATGCTTGTAAATACACTCCTCCTGTATTACAAAATATTTCTGAAAACCTTCAGTCGTATGGCGATTAAAATATGAAGAATTTACCAACTTATTTTAGAACAAATTAAGAAACACACTAATATTTCCTAACATTAAATTTTTGATTATCTTTCAAATTGTTTTTTGAGCGTTTTCTATAAATTGAATTTTCAACCATACATTAACATCATGAATAAAAAAAATGACTCTCTTTATATAATAATAAAACTTTCTTATTATATACTAATGGTTTCAAATAAGGAAAAGTAAATGAATAAATCACATTTCCCTTCGAATCAGTTTTTTTTTTTCAACTTTATGTTGTCTGAGAAGTTCAGATAGATGATGCTCCTGAAAAGTATGTATCAAAAAATGGAAACAACTGTTTATAAACACCTGTGTTTGTACAGAAATATTTACTAGATGCTTTAAATGGTAATTATAAATGTGAAGGGATGCTCGAGAAAAATATATCTTTCGACAATCATTAAGATAAGAAATTAAAATTTCTTTATTATTTCTCTTACCGGATTCAAACGTCCATGTAAAATCAACAGAAACATTAAGTGCGTCAATAATTTTTTTTTTTATTCTTCTAATAGTCCTTGCTAATAATAAGCTTTATATTTATTTTCTGTTGGTTTTGTGTCTCACTGTTATAAAATTCTATGTAAATATTGTTTTCAAGCAATTAATTTGTATGTCTATATTTTTTTTTATAATTTCATTTATTTTTCGTAGGATTTTGAGTATTTTACATCTCTAAACTATTTGTGCAATCTTTTATTAAGAATGTAAATTCATTAATATTTTTTTTCTTTTATAACTGGGTTTTGTTTCTAGAGCAATTATAACCAACTTATGTTATAGTACGCAATTTTGTTTAGAACATACTTTTATAATGCAGTTATCGTAAATGAAACCTTTTTCGTTCTCGTTTCTTGCAACTTACACATTTTAAGAAAATGTAACAAAATTGGAGAATGTGAAATCAACCAAAAATGCACACCCTGAAGCTTGTTCAATTTCTAGATTACCTGAAACTAATTTTTGGCCTATTTCTTACGTCAAAACTTTTTGATAAAGTTTTTAAAGAACTTCTTTGAAATAAATTAAGGCTTGATTAGCGCAAGATCACATGTTTGACTATTTTTATTTACAAGACAGTAAATATTTTCTTCTTAACTTCAACTTCTCAGTTTTTATGGATTTAAAATATTCGAAAAAAAAAAATGAAAGACATTCCTAAATTATTAATGATCTTAGTAAAATCTTTTCGGGAAATCATGTCTTCACTGTGGTCAATATATACATTTTACAATTTTATACTTGTATTCAAAGCTACATTTATCGGAATTTTAAGCTATATATAAAGTAGTCATTTGGTATATGTTAAAATTTACAGATTTTCAAAATATGCGATCTTTGAAAAAAAATTGCTCTCTCTTTTGATAAAAGTATTCCATCAAAATAAAGGAATGTAAAACAGTATTCACATTGTATAAAGGTATTTAATCTAATATATGCTATTCTGTTAAATTGTAAAAGAAAAATGTTTTAAAGCATTTTATATGTGCTAAGAAGTCATTTTAGTATCTTCCCGAAACAGATTGCTTATTAATCTGATAGTTAGAGTAATTGGAATCTCAGGAAACCAAAAAAATTTCACTAAGCACTAATCAGGAAATTAAGGCTTACTGAGGGGAAATACCTCTTAAAGAATAAAAAAAAAAACACATTTTTTAATCATTTCTATGCTTCATATTTAAAGAACAAAATTCAAAGTTATGTTTCAGTTCAGTTTTACAATTTCACAAATTTGAAATGCAAAAATGTACAGTGAAATGTAGATGTAGTGCAAGAAACAGAGCTATTACTTATAAATCTTTGCAAGATAGTCTAGAATTTAGTAGTTACTTGGACTTTTAAGAAAAGAAAATTCCTGTGGTAACTTTATTTTTGTGGAGAGTAAGTGTGCTCTAATAGAGCCTTGTAGTCACAGTAAGTGAGTGGTCATGGGCGCGAGCTCGCACCCTGCGTTGTTTCTGTTGAGACCTAATGCCAATGAAGAGCAGTTTTGTAGCTGACTGAAACTCTTTAAATCTATCGAGGCTCAAGGACCTAACGTTGGAGTGGTGAGGAAATTTGGAGTACCAACTTATTTGTCATCAACATCGCTTGACCGAGACTGAAAATCAACGGGTCCTTCACCAATTATCCCTTGCATTGATTCTAAGTGTGATGTTTATAAATAATACAGCCATCAGTAATTAGCAAATGAATCCCATATTTCCCTTAAAATAATACAGAAATTGTTGAGATAGTAACACAAATACGAATAATGGTACTAAAAAAATATGCATTTTAATTGGATCAAGGTGTGAACTGCAATCAGTATATTATAATGTTACTTTCGTAGTGTAAATAAATATGCAGCATTCTTAAAATAAAACAAACGTTTTTTCATTTAGTAAACACAACGACTTAAAAGAAAAGCTTTTACTTTAATAATAGGAAAATCATGATGTCGATGATAAAAACACCTGATAAGGGTCACTGCAAATCTGGTTTTAAGTTACTCGAGGTTTAATTTAGCAAGAAATAGTACATGATAAAGGCTAAAAATTTGACTTTGATTTCTGAATCAGAATTTATTACTTAAGGGTATGGTGTTAAAATGAAATATGTTGGAAAAATATCTTCAAATTCCAAATCAATAACATAAAAAGTATAAGAATATGATAAAATGAAATATGTTGCAATAATTTTGTTTACTAGTGTTATATTAGTTAAATACTACTATACAATGCGAAACTAGATATATAAAACAAATAATAAATATATTAATATCAAGTTAAATGCATTCGTCATAAAAGTTTTGAATTTGCTGTGCAATTATAAAAGTTACTATTCTAAAAGCTGTTCAAATAAAAAACAAACTAGGTTAAAATACATAAAATATTATTTACATCAATTGCATGAAATTGGTATTTCTTTAAGAAATTCCTTAACTTTTTGTACTCTGCCAATAATTTTTTAAAAAATAGTTTGCATATATATATATATATATATATGTGTGTGTGTGTGTGTGTGTGCATGTGTTCATACTTATTGAAAATTTATTTTGATACTTAATCATCGTATATTCTCATTTTCTTTTTTTTTAAATTTCAGTTATTAATGCAATATCACCAAATGGATTTGAAAAACCAGTGAGCTTAACATTTTCAACTATGTTTACTACTTCTCCTGGAATTACTGCATCAGATGCTATTCCTGATCATATCGCAATCAAAAGTAAAATAACAGAGGGAAGTAGAATCAAAGGTGCACCTAAAAAAGAAATCGTCGATGAAATTCCGTCTCCTGTATATAAACCTCATGTTCAAACAAAAGCAACTGAGTCGTCTATCAAACAATCAGATACAGAATCACCATCAGAAATTGTCTCTCCTGTATATATATCTGCGGATCAAACAAAAGCATCTGAATCAACCACAGAATCAACAAGTATAATATTAACAACTGAAACTCCTTCTCCTGTATACATACCGCCTTATCAAACGAAAAAAAATGAACCACCCGTAGAAAAATCAAGTACGATATTAACAACCGAAACTCCTTCTCCTGTATACATACCCCCCGATCAAACGAAAAAAACTGAATCACCATTAAAAGAATCTGTATTAACAACTGAAACTTTTTCTCCTACATACATATCCCCTTTTCAAACAAAAAAAATTAAATCACCCTTAGAAGAATCGATACTAACTACTGAAACTCCTTCTCCTGTATACATACCCCCTGATCAAACGAAAAAAATCGAATCATCGGTAGAAGAATCTAGTTCAAAATTACCAACAGCAACTGAAGAAAGTACTACCCTATCGGTATCATATAGCCAAGAAATAACTACTTTAATATCAGTTTCTGACGAATTTTCAACTGCAATTTCATCAAACGAATCAACAGACGGGGGAAAATCGGAATTTGAAGGGGCGACCGAAAACTTGTCATTCAGTGAGTTTTCAAAGTCTACTTCAGAAAGAATTCCAGATTTAAATGCTGAAACTTCATCAAGCAATTATTCTCCTGAAATTTCTTCAGATTTGACAACCCCACATACTGAATTTACTACGATATCTTCTGAGCAAATCACAACGTTAAATACGACAAATACATTGAACAGTCATTCTGATGATAATTTATCAGACGTGTCAACTCATAATTATGAAATTAGCACGGCTATTCCTACAAAAGTGCCAACACTAATTGCAGAAACTACATTTAGTAATCACTCTAATGATATTTCCACAAAAGTGACAATTCCTCATTTCGACCTAAGCAGTCCAACCGAAATTAAATTTGAAGACACTGACAATCAAGCTCATGCAGTAACAGATTACGGAGTTGATAAGTCTTCATTCGATTTTGCTTCATCCACTAGTCCTACAACTGTTTCTCAAGAAGATAAATATATCGAAAATTATTCTACTTCAAAGGCATCTGTATCCTCGAAAGAAAATGCTATTACCGAAGCAGTTTCTTATCCACCCTCTAAAGTTATAGGAGTTAAAGGACGAAGACCAACAGTTCAACCGACAACTCAAGAAATTGTACAAATATCATCAACAGAAGAACCCTTAAACTTTCATGAATTTACTTTAAATAAAACTAGTTTCAATGATATTAAACTGATAGAAGAAACAGGAGTGAAAAATACTCAAAAGAAAGATCAGCATCAGCACACCAAAGGAAAACGACCGCAGATAAAGCAGAAACCTCTCCTTCCTGTAGGTGTAATTCCAGGAGAGAGTAAGCTGTCGGGAAATACACCATTACCACACGCCACAAAAGGACGTCCTATTCTGGTTAATGTTCCTGGAGAAGGTAATATAATACTATACCTGCTGTTTCTTTTTTAGAGTAATTAAGTGTGTAGTAATAAAAGGAAGTGAAAAACAAATATTGTTATATTTCTGCAAGGAAATGAGTAAATTTTAAATACTAAAATAATATTGTAGTTTACTATAAAAGTTTCATTTCAGTTGAACTTTGATTCGAGATTGGAACTTTAAAATAAAAATAATAACTCTTTTTAATATTTGAAGTTTAACACTTAAATAAAATATCTATTGTCTTCATATCTCTTAAAATTTACTTATAGGTAATTGCCAAGTTGGAAAAAAATCTTACAAACATGGACAAGGAGTGCCATCTACAGATGTCTGTAAAATGAGCTGTAATTGTAGCAGGGGCAAGATATATTGTATTGAAATTAAATGTGAGATACTTCATCCAGAAAATTTTGCAGATTGTCAAATAGTTAGAAATAAGGGTGAATGTTGCCCTCATTATGAATGTGGTAGGTAGTTTAAAATTTTGCCAAGTAACACATTTTTTAGTTGCTAGTGAATAGTACAAAAGTAAATTTGATTCATTTCCACAAAAATATATACTTCTAAAATTCATAAGCAACATTATCAAATTTAGCCTCGAAATTTTAAGGCAAATTTAGAATTTTTATAAACTTTTAATGAATCAAATTACTGTAAATCTTCCTCAGAATCATTAAGATACATTCGTAACACTTCAATACAGACACATGCAATGTTTATTTTAAATTATTTATTAGTGTACATTATAAATCTTATATTGAATTTATTTATACCAATTATTAATAAAGGTAAGTAACTTTTCTTTATTATATTCAGAACTAAGATAACACGTCATTTCACAGTTCTTATGAACACCATTTAAAAGGTAAGCTGAAAAACTTTTATTAAAACAGTCTGATGCATCATGTTGCATTTCGAAATTGAAATGTGGCTTGAGTTCTAATTCCCAACAAATAGGTAAAGCATGTTATAAAGTTCTTATGCTTTTCTAGAGTTTGCATTAATGAAACGAAAGCTAAACATGATATTTTATGCTTTCTTTCATGATAAATAGGGGAAAATAATTTTAACAGAGTTCTTGATAGTCAACAAATCATTTAGATGTCTATTCATGCCAAAGACATTTTCAATGCAATAAAAAGTATTTATCAACTTTGATATATATAGTTCCTTTGAAAGATTTATTTAAATTGCATGCTTGTTTAAAATATCTAGTTGATAAAACAGAGCTGCAAGTCATGAATAAAGGAGTAATAAAGATAAATTCAAAGTTGCCTTGTTTAAATAGAAAAGTGTGAAAAAATTTGTTTCATTTAGTTTCTATTCAGTTTCTTCTAATGCAATACCAAAAAGCTTTCATTTTAAAACTTAAGTATGTAAATAGTAATGACACATTCAAAAATAGACATTAGTAAACGACCGAACCATTAACATCAGTAATTCAAAACCTTTTTTACCAACCCTTGGCTAGTAATACTATTGTAGAGGCAAATTTGATAAAATTTAAACATCATGCTCGCATATAAAATTTTCGTTCTGTTAACTAACTACATATAACACACAATGCTTTTGATAGAAGGATATAAAAATACTTTAAAAATTCATCATTTCGTTTTTTGCAAGAAATTGCTTGATTTATATAGAATCGGGTTATAGATAGAAAACATTTATACAGATCAAAATTTATATTTCAAATATCTATATGGTCTATATAGATCAAAAATTATCTATCAAAATGGAGTCCTATTTATCATGTTCATTAGGAAGTTTTAAATCATTTATAGTATTTTTTATCTTCTTAGCTTAGCTTACTTCCCGGCATTTCTACGAATAAAATACAATATTGATATTGTTTAGAGTTTGATTTTAATATTTCCATCCTATTTCGAAATATTTTCAAGATTTTACATTTGCAAAAGGACTTGACTTGTTCCATCTCACGCCTTTCCTAAACTTGGAAATGTCACTGGGCCTAAAGTCAGGAAAAGATTAATTTTATTTTAACTACTTCATTAACTTTTAAAATAACTTAGAAAATAAATTAATTATTCTCTAAAGCACTTGGGAACTGAAAATCAGTTTTGAAAGAGTAAATAAATAAATAAATAAACTAGGCAACATTCAACAGGTTTGTTTCTTAGTATAACACATCAAAGGAAATACTATATAAAAAGCTTACCATTTGGAGATTAACTATTGAAATCGGGTATTAATTTAATTTTTTGCGTATTATAATTTCTAAAAAACCTTGTTAAATACTCCACCTCCAAACAAAACAAATAGTTATAACAAAATTGCTCCCAAAAGAATTTTGTTTTTGCAGTCTTTAGTTACTTTGTATATTAAATTGAAATTAATAAATGTTATTTTGTGTCAGTTACAAACTTTTTTATGAAAGATTTATTTACATGCTGTTTATAAAGGAACACTTATGTTCTAATATAATTGTTAAATTCCTTTTAATTTTTTATTTTAGGATCTGAAGTAACAAAATCTATTGAATTCATTGAAGTTACTCAAGTTGATGCATCACCTATTACTCCAAGCTCGGAGATTAATGATTTTGTTGCTTCGAAGGTAACAGATGAAGCTACAATATCTGACAATGCATTTAAAGTATACACAACAACAGAAATAAGTGATTCACATTATACTACAGAAAAATATGTGCCACCTATAAGCACTACACAAGCTCCATTCAGCATATCTGTTACAGAACTCAGTTCAACTACAACAGGATACGAAACAACAACTTCTACCGAAGATATTGCTCTTCCTAATGAAGGAAAAATTCCTGCCCTCATTCATAAAGAAGGATTTTCAACCGAAATTAGTCACTCATCCGAAACATTTGAAACAACTACAGATGGCCAAACAAAGTTTTCAGTTATAGAAGAAACTTCTAAGGATATTTCACCAGTAACTGAAATAAGCCATGTTACTATTACGGAGAAATTTCAATCTTCTACACCATCAGTAACATCAGTAATACCTGGTAAAGATGCTTCTGAAATTATTTCAACAGAAGCTCCAATTAAAATTTCTATTTCTGAAATAAGTGAGACTGATCTAACAGATGAAACTTTACCAGATATCGATGATGCAAATCATGTATCAACTATGGAAGCAAATACGATTTTAAGCTCATCATCAACAACAGATGTAAATGAAAAAACATACACTACTCCTGAAGACTTAGAAGTTAAGAAAGTTACTGATGCTTCAACGATTGTTAAAGTTCCGAATGTTTCAACAGTTACTACGGACAGACCAGCTGAAGATCTTACGACTTATGTTAATGTCCATAGTGAAGAAGTAAAATCTTCACCAGTTTCGGAAGTAACTACAATTTCAAAAGTAACAACTAAAGAAACGTCTGTACATGGATCAGAGTTAACTGAAAATACTGCAGATAAATCACCCTTCTCTGAAATATCTTCTGAAGAAGGAGTAACTGAGAAAATTAATACCGTTGGCATAAACATGGACACTGAAAACGTTGATGGAAGTGACAGTCTAATTGCCGACAAAACTAAAGACCAATCTTCTTTCGTAACTACAAAAACACCATCAATAGTCAGTGAAACAACACAATATGTAGATGATTCCAAAACTCCAGAACCCACAATCACTCATTCTTCTCATGAATCTACTTTCACCCTAATTTTTGCCGAAACAGCTGATAAATCAAGCACTGAATTCTACACGGAAACTGCTTTGTCGGATGAATTTTCTCTTCAAACAACTCTTCCACCAGGTAAATTACTTCGACGAAGTATCAGAAATCTGTTTCACTGAAATTGCATTAATACCTCTAAAAATATAAGTAAACATGCTGTGTGTGTGTGTGTAACGCCTTTTCTTCGTTATTTAATTCTACCGCTATCTTTCTTAAGCTCTAATAATAATAAATATTTCTCCAATTGAAAATAGGTAAGAGCAAGACAAAACTCTTTATTAACCACCAAGGAATAAATAAGGTCTCTCTCTCTCTCGAATATTTTTCAACTCGTCTATTCTAGGTTATGATCTAATAATAAAGTCTTGACTTACAAATCCTTTGTTCTGATTCAAACACTTCTTGTTTATCACAGGTTAATCTCTTATTACTTTAACTAGTCGTCATTTCATTCAAAAGATTAACTACTATGATTCAATCAAATTTACCAATATCTATCGGCGTACCGGTATCGTCTATCTCCCTTCTCTTTCCTTTCGATCTGTATTATTTACATATTATATCTGAATCACTTCACTTCTATCTTCCTCTAATTTACCTAATCAAGGTTTATGTGGGTTGGGAAGAAATTGTAATTTTATGAAATTCAAATGATTATACAGTCCCCGAGTTCAGTGAAGAGAAAATTGTGAATACCCCAACGTCACAATGTCAGTATATGTTAAAATATTGGTATATGTTCATGATTACACATTAGTAAGAAAAAATATTTATTTTTACTATCATGTAGAGTTTATTCGAAATTTCTTATTTCAGGAATTTTTTCAACTCAGCCACCCAAAGTAGATTCAGAATCTACTACAAAATATCAACCAGATGTAGTAAAAACTACGGTTGTTGAGGGTCAAGCTGATGAGAAAACTTCTACCACAACTGAAGGTGAAGAATATTTCACTAAAACCGAAAGCTCTGAAGGTGTTCCACAGACAACTGTTATCAGCAAAGTATCTACTATTGTTTTGGAAAATGGTGGGTAGCAAATTGTTATACGAATTAATAATTATAGGCCTATTTTTAAATATTTAAATATATTGTTTTGTAGAGATTTTGATTTAAAAGATTCTGTGGAAGTATCGATCTACTTATCACACTTCTAAATGTTAGTAAAATTGCCAAGAATAAGAAGAAAAAAACTCTCTTTTCATTCATATAACTGAATTTAAAATGATTTTTAGAGTTCAAAAAAAATTTCAATTAGACGGCTCGTTTTACTATACTAATTCGTTTGTAAGCAGAAATTTTCTTATAAATTATTTTATTCTAGTAAATAACTGAAGTGTTTGACATTCTTTTATATATATATCTATATATACGAGGCGTTTCTGGAAAGTAAGTTCAATTTTGTAATAAATAAATAAAATAATTTTTATTTTTACATGAAAGGTCGTTTCTTGAACTTTTATACATTATTTCCACCAATGTTGAGACATTTATCGTAACTGGTGACTAAATTACCTGTACCTTCCTCAAAAAAACCAAGTTCCCGCCTGCAATGACTGCCATATCTTCTCAGAGATTTTTGTATCGACGTTGATTTCCAAGTGCTGACATCCATTAATTGATTATTTATTAATGTTGTGGTGCTTAGAAGCAATACGAGGGTAATTCGTGACAGACCTCATAATTTTGAGCCTCTTTCAAGTGACGAAGACGACATCTGAGATGTACCTCCTTCTCCAAACTTCCGCATCTCGCCAATGGGAGTACTTAGAACCTCAATAGATTTAATGTGCATCAGACCCGCTACGCGACGAGTCTTTAGTATCAGGACCCGAACCCACGATTAGACGGAAACAACAACGGTTGTGAGCTCGCAACTGTGACTACTGGGCCACCGCAGCCGAGTGTTGACTTCCAAGGTCACACTTCACGTGCAGAAACAAGGGGTAGTTAGATAGGCCTATGTCTGTGCAGTAGGGAGGATGATCAAATTGCTGTTTACCAAATTCTACATTTTGTCTTTGGGGAACACCAGCAGGCATGGGGCCCGAATATTGTCATGAAGCTAGTTCTTTTGTTTTGAATAGCACGTGGAGGCTGAAAGTCCTCAAGTGACGTAGTGTGGAAGTTAGGAGAGGGAGATGCCAGCTCAGGTAATTTGACTGAGGTTCAAAATTACGAGGTCTGTTCGCAATAGCCCTCGTGTTGCTTCCAGAGAGATGTTAGTAAAACCAATCAATCAATCGAGTAGCACGTCAAAGTATTTTCAAAATCTCACATGTCGGGCAGCATTGATGATCTCAATTCTAGGAAACATTTCAACAAGCAGAATCACTTTTATATCGCAAAACACAGTGTACATGATTCTTATGGTTGAAAAAGCGATGCTTTACATTTTTCCTTCTTGGAAGATCCTATGAGTCTCCATTTCATCGACTGCTGCTTGGAGTTTCGGATTACTCGACAAACCCAAGTTTCATCACCAGTCACTAATAGTTATACTCTCTTATCTCCCTTGTTTAAAAAGGACTCTCCCTTATAGTCAAAGCACTGCCAAGTCACATAGTTTTGTGGACATCTGTAAGCACCTTTAGTACAATCGAGAACACAGCTTACGATAACCTAGGCGGTGAGAAAAAAATCTGTGCAGTACAGTTTTTGAAATTTCAGGAGTTTCATCAGAAAGCGTTGACGTTGTAAGAGTGTCCGTTCTCTCGAACTTTTTCAACAACTTGCCTTATAAAATCAGCATTGACAATATAAGGAAGTCCACTCTCTGCTTCGTAGCACACATTTAATCGATCGTCATTGAATTTTCGAACTCCCGTTCTCACAATACTATTGCTTATTGCACTTCCACGTAAATGCCTATATTTTGAGAGGAATTTCAATAGATTTCACTTTCTTTGCATGACTGAATTATAGACAAAATCTCTCAGTCGGTGGATTTTTCAATTTTCTCACACATTTTTAAGATCTCAAAAAACTGAAAACAGAACACAGATCCACCGTAATGGTGTCAGTAAAAATGCAAAGGAAAAGGAAGGAAGACTAGTGTGCATGCTCGCAACGCTGTCAGCATATATATATATATATATATATATATATATATATATATTATATATATTACATATATATGAGAGGAGATATATATATATATATATATATATATATATATATATATATATATATATGCTGATTTTGTAATTTAAAAAATATTTGAAACCATCTATCCAGAAAGAAAACGTAAAAAAAATGAAAAAAGAACAAAATAAAACGAAAATATAAACCCAAAGCAAGTCAAAAGCAATTCCTCTGGGTTGAGGACCGAATACGCGGTTAAACCAGTTTAATGGTAACCAACCTTCCCATATAGTGAGACATATATACATATAGTTACGTGTGTGTGTGTGTGTGTGTGTGTGTGAACTGTCGTTTTTCAGTGAAAAAGAAAGCTAAATTTATAACTTTAGACTATTTGAGAGAACATTTAAAAATAATATGTGAAAAATATCAGTATTATTAATTTCATTCTTAAAAAAAATTTAAAGTTTAAACAATTGTGAAAGAGGCAAAAACTATCATTTAAAATTTTTTGGCAGTATTTTAAATCATATTTAACTTTTTAAAATCAGAATCGTAATAAATATTGTTATATTGACGTAAAATGCAGCTATGTATTTGTTTATATTCTTTATTCTCCATGAATATTCTTCATATGATTAAAATAGGATACATATTAAATGATATCTTTAGTAATTTTCTTGTAATTAATATAATTTGAGTTTTTCAAGAATAAATTATGGATTCTGACCTTTGACTAATCTGTGGAAACAAATGCAAGAGACAATAAAATACAATTCCTGCTATTTTTTAATTAATAGGTGCTACTCAATCTTCAAATTCCCTTAATGCATTTATTGGAAATGAGACTTCAAGCGACTCTACAATTTATGCTACTACAGTAATAGATAAAAATATTGCCGATGAAGCTAAAACTGGATCATATGAGGAAACTGGAGCTTCAAAATCCACAAGCTTCAAAGGAACTACAGAAAAAATGGCTTCTGGCGAGGGAGGTAAAATAATAAATACTAAATTAAATGAATAAAGACACTTCAAAAAAGATAACAAATATGTATGTTCCATAAATTCAATAATACAGTATTAAAAATTATTGTCAATAAATTCGTTGGTAATTTTAATTTCATTGAAAATAAATTAAATTTTGTAATAAAAATTTTATTTATACGTAATTATACTTATATAAGTACAAAATTAAGTGAATCTCCGTTCGTTTCATAGTCTGGAAATAACGTCATGTATTAAATAAGTTTTGTGGTTTATAATACTGGAGGATGAACCTTCAGTTAATTATAATTAATAGCAAATCACTATTTGAAATTTTCTATACTTATAATCAGCCCGAGAGTTCGTTGTGAATATGAATATAAACAATATTTCACTTTATAAATAAGTTTTGAAATCATGTTGATTATTTTCACAAATGAAACATGTTTTGCTATTCAGTATTCAGATTATGTGATGTATAAACACAGCTAGAATAATATTTGTTTAAAACCGAACAAAGAAATGACATTCTGTTCAACAAATAAAATTTAAATGCCGACGTCAATTTGAAATTAAAACAGAAAGAAGGAAAATTTGACTGTGTGTGCTTAAATTCATTAACTTCAAATATTGTTTGTTGGTGAATATGAATTCAGAAATAAGATTATTCTTTTTACCGTTTTCTATGTTGCCTACTTTTTGAAATCTTTCAGATTATCTTCCACACTGTTATTTATGTGTTTAAGTGCATATTAAGCAGGTGTTCTTCATTCTTCTGTAAGAGCGTTCCCACTAATTATAAAAATCTTATAAAAATTTATTGTAATGAATAATTTCTGTAACATGTAGTTTTTTCATGAAGAAATGACATATCTTGACCAATGAATTAATTGTAATTGAAATATTCTTCAAAAGAGTTTATGCATTAAATAGTCACTATTTTCTAGTGAGTTTTAATTTGGTACAGTGGAGGTTTTGTGTCTCTCTGCAGATAAATAAAAAGAAATATTTAATACAATAACAACGACTAGACAATTTCAATGCTCTTATATTTATTTTTCTTTCTTCTAACTTGACTATATTGTCTTATAACTTCAAGAGAAAGGAACTGAAACAAACAAAAGTTTTACTGACGTTACAAAATGACCATTATTAATTTTGGAAGCTTTATGTATTATCAAATTGAAGATTATATTTATTCGGATAAACTTTCAGTAAATTCATGTCAGTTATATTAGGTTTAAACAAATTTAATTATCAGAAATAAATTCTTCTATTATTGTTTAGAATAACATTAAGAATGTATCAGCTCGATAACAAGCATGGAAAGGTATTTATTTATATCTACTTTTTTAAAAGGTTAATAAACTGATATGTTGTTCATTGTTTAGGCAAGCAAGTCACACATTCATTTCCATTAATTAATCCTTTAACTATAATTATCGAATTTAGTTTCATGACTCACAGTTCTATTGAACTTTGAATTCATTTTCTTAAGAACCAGAACACCCAGAGGCGACAAGTGTTGGTTCTGATGAAAAGAAAACATCTTTCTCAAGAGAAGCAGACAAAACAACTATCCGTAAATTTCCATGAAACAATTATCCATGCATGTGACATTAATATATGAATACATTAAGGTATAAATGTATATACAATTACCTAATTCTTAAAAATAAAATATTTATCACGTTTTCTTGATATCCAGTCTAAACACCTAAAAATCATTGATGTAGTAAAAAAAAAATTATAAGTAATTAAGCCTTTTATAGTTTATAAACTTTAAGAAAATTATCACGAAAGCTATTTACATGTAAAAGAGAAAATGGCAATTATGATATTACCAGAAAAATTATAAAATATTATTAAATATTAAAAAAAACCACTTTGATAAAATTATGATCATACGGCTAGAAGCGATAAGAGTTTTACAATATATGCGAAACTAAATGATACTAGAGGGCCGGAGCACAATTTTTGTACCTTGATGAAATCATTATACGACGAATTTATAAGCATTTAATTAATTTTAGTAAATTTTTCATCTATATGCATAATTATTTTAATAATCCTAGTTGTGATGATTTATTAAAGAAGAATAACGAAGCTAGAATGCCTTTGATATTTAACTGTTTATACAACGTTATTAAATCCTATAAGCCGACTTGCTTCAGGAATTTCCCTAATTTTCAAACGTAGCTCTTGCCTTCCATTAGTTAACAAGTTTTAATATAGGACTATGTGTGAGTCAAAATTAAATAAATCTTATTTAAATACATATTCCACTTACATTCAAGCTATAAAATTTGTACATATTTTCATACATGTATAGTCTGCTTTTTAGATTAATATTGTCAATAAGCACAGTTAATATTCTAAAACATATTAAAACTTTTTACATGAATTTATATAGTGACAGAAATATGAAAAGACTGCAAAATGTTCAAATAAAATTATCAAGTAATTAAGATTTTAATATGAAGACTGATATTTTTTTAAAAAAATACATTATATCTTCATTGTATTGTTCTTTGTTTCACACAGAAACGTCAACTGCCAAATACGAAGTAACTGAAGTTAGCTCTTTGAGTTCAACAGCGGAAACTCAAACTGAAAAGGGACAGCATTCATCTGTAGTAGTTACGGCTGATGTATTTATAGAACCTTCACAACCCGTGGACACTCAAACATTTGTATCTATTCCTTCAGTATCACAAGACTCACTTCAAGGTATATAACATATTAAGAGTTTCAAATAGAAATATCCATGCATTTAATTTACTTCATTTGTTGAATTCTAACTGTTTTTCTGTTGTTTTTTATACTTTTTTGTTTTGCTAACTTGTTTAGAAACTACATCTGAGCAGGGAGCAAATGTTGTGTCAGATATAAGTCATCAAACAGAATTGTTATCAATAACATCAAAAAGACCAGAA
>BMAW01092971.1:49154-69990 GCA_019974015.1 Nephila pilipes
TATTTATTTTGTTATTATTATGTTACTTATTTCAGTAGTCAGTTTTTTTTTTTTTTTTTTTGTTAATAATTTTTAATATTTATCTAAGACATTTATCATATTCTAGACAAAGCTGTATGTACATTAAGAGTTAGCTAGTGCTAATTTATGAGGCCTAGTAGCCTAAAGGTCATGTTCATGGGCTCGCACCGGCGTTATTTTCGTTGAGTCGGGGGTAGGAACTCTGATAACACGAAAGCATTGCTGTGTAGAGGGGTTTATGCACGTGAAATCTGGTCAAGTTCCCAAGTCTTACCGTTGGCGAGGTTTGGAATTTTTTAAGGGGAGTGCAAGCTCATATGTCGTCCACGTCACTTAACCAAGGTTTAAAATTGCAAGGTCCGTCACCAATAGTTCTCTTAACTGCTCGTGGTCCCTTCGTTTGTTATTTAAATCGATTTAATTTGGAAAAATACAGATTTCTGTTTCCATTACTCTGTTGGAGATGCTGACTACTACGTTTTCTCTCGTGCCCTATACTAAAAGTTTTCCTTTAAATTGTCCTATTGTTGAAGTAAAACCTCTTTGGCTGAATTCCGTGTGGGAAAACTCTAGTTTGTATTTCAAGCTTAAGTCCTGTTTTCTTACGGCTAGTAAAATTACTCAAAAAATTTCATAAATGTTTCAATTTTTGATTAAATTTCTAAATATTTCGATTTTCCTAATTAATGACTTATAATTTTATGGCTTGTATATTTTTGTTGAACACTTCATTTTAGATCACGAGTTCGAGGAACGCTATTTGTTTTGTGTCATGTAGCCAATTATACGTCACCTGATATACGTCTTGTTTCAGCAAGAAATGCTACAGTTAGTTTTTTTAATTCTTATCACGTATATTTCCTGCTCTGTAAACATATTGTAAGCTTTTATTTACTTTTGAATTTCGAAATTATGTAACATCCTATGTTCTTTGTTCTAACGTATTGTTATATCTTACCCTTTATTGTTGAAAGTTTTCTTTGCCAATAAATGCTGAGTACGAGGGAGATTGTCTTCCAAAAGGCAGGTTTGTAGCGTTAAAAACCTTTGGGTGAGTTCGGTTCCCTTGGGCATTCTGCCAATTGCCTTTGAGTTGCTTCTCAATGTGATATTAATAAACAATCATATCATAGTGTCAATTTATTATATCCAAAATTATTTTTATTCGTAAGAGTAATCTATTCGTGTAATTAGTTTGAAGAGGAATTTCTATTTAGACATTCACATTTGAGATTTGCTTTTAACTTCTTTTAAAAAACCAGCTTAATTTAATGATATTGGAAAAATTTCTGCGGTACACCCCAGATTCTCTCACGGCACACTGGTTGAAAATCCCTGATATAGAACATACTATAGTTTTTAATTACTAAAGAATCGCTAAATTATTTAATTAATTACAGAATTTATAATAATCCATGTAATAACTGTACTACAACTCTTAATGTCATATACTTTATATATATATATATATATATATATATATATCAGTCGGTCATCAAACTTACAATCACGGATCACTTGATGGTTTACAAGATCATAAAAGTCGAAAAATAAAACAGTACATATATTCATTGCAAAATTAAAAAATACTTTTTAAATTTTCAAATTTTAGTGGAACATTTTATTTACCTTCAAGGAGCTTTGATTTATTAATTGAATGTCTTTTCACGTCACATTTAGAAGCAATCTATTCATGACGGGCCTCTTAATTTTGAGTCTCGGTCACGTGACTAAGACGTCACCAAGTTCATGGGACAGCAGTGCTCTGCAGGATACCGGTTAAGAACTACTAACGTATAACCTTTATGAAATTTCATAATCGTATTTCCCTATCATTAGAAAGCTTTTAGTATAGCAGAATTTTCATATTAATATAAAATTATGGGGTACTTTATATCTGTATATCGATTTCAATTAAATGATAAAAAATTAAATTTGTAATGCATTAATAGATGAAACATTTCATAAGGATTGAAAATTCATTCTAAACTTGTTTTGTAAATTATACAGTTTGCTTGATAGTGTTGTTAATTATACTTTATCGTATGAAATCACTATATATTCAAATAATTATTATATACTTAATAATCGTCCCACAAAATTTTTCATTAATATCAATGAAGGAAAATTTTGTGTTGAGATCAAACTATCTTGTTTTTTTTTATACTTTATTCCCCCCTCCCCATTAAATACTTTCTTAAAATTCATTTTTATCGAAAGCAAAACGAAATTGCAACTAAGTCATTAACTCTATTATGTAATTTTTGCAATTTTTATCATTATGAATTATATTAATATTCTAGAGTATGTTACAATGTATTCAAAAATTAAACATATTTTTAGTTAATTAATAATTAAAGATTGCATTTTATTATATATCCTTTTTAGCCACCAGTTTAAAATATCATATTTAAAGAACTTATTGAGTTAAGTCATCTTAATGGTAATGACACTTAATACAAAAAGAATTTATGCAAAAGTTTTCCCAGAGGAGTTTTTTTTTTTTTTTTTTTTTTTGTAAATCTCTAACATAATAAAATGTGTCTAAGAGTTTCAGAAATGGGCTTCTTATTTAAAATTTATTACGGTATATAATAAAGAGAGAAATATATATATATATGTAGTAAAAATATAAAAATATTAAAGAAAAATAAGAAAAATTAAAACAATTTATATTTTCTTGAAAATTCTTTAACTCTTTGAACAATATAAATGAATTATTTGGCATTTAGAGAGGTTTTCATTTGCAACTAATCACAAAAAAAAAATTACTATAGTAAATATAACTATGTTTCATTTTACTTTCAAGTTTAGTTTTTGCTATTAAAATAATCTCCTTTTAAAGTAATAAATGAATGTACTATAACTGAATGAAGTAATCCTCTCATGTTTCTGTAACTAGAAAATATTTTGTTAAAATTTGAAATGAATTGCTTTCGATATTTATAAGCGACTAAAGTAATTTTTTCAAAATGAGAGGCAAATAAAAAATGCGTCTTTAAATTATAATGTTAATTGAAAGCACTTTAGGAGGATTATTGTGCATTGTAGCTAAAAAACACACACATTTATGTACATTAATTTACATTATATATATATATATATATATATAACGTAAAGTGAAAAGTATTACGTTTTACAACAAAAAAAATTACCCACCTTATAATTATAACTCATAAAAATATTTTTCACTTCATCTTACATATGATCAAAATATTTGCATATTAAATCTTAATGAATTATAAAAGAATTTGGAAATGAAAATATAATTACCTTTTTGCTGTTTAACCCGTTCACTACTAGCGTATCATATTTGATACGCTAACGGTGTCTCTTCTGTGCCCAGCGTATCACAATAGATACGCTCCGGAATGCCTTCTGCAGACCAGCGTATCAATAGTGATACGCTTAAAAAGAACGTTTTATTTGATTTTTTTAATATTACTAGATGGTGTTACATTACTGCGAAATCTATATAGATAGGTTATTTGGAATGTTGACCTTGATTATATGGGCTTGGATTTCCCTTCTGGGTATCAGGAGGAGGGGGAGAGGGAGTTAATGTTAAAAGCACATATTGCGGCGCGGTTCTTTAAATGTAAAGGCATGATTTAAAGTGTGCACTTGCTTTCAGTTTACTTTTTTCTTTCTTCTTGCTTCTTAGAAGTTCGAAGGATAATTTATGGCCCTTTATGGGGGTTAGGGCTTTAGGTAACAGATACTCTCAACTGTTCGTTTCATTCAGTCGGTTTTTATTTGCAGCGACAGTCATGACGAAAAGAAAGTAGTTATATGATACTGATATTTGTTAAATAATGAATGAATCTGACAGTAATGTTAGCGAAAATAATCTAAACCTGTACATAGACTTTAAAGTAAAAAAAAGGGAAAGAAAAAGGACTCAGATGTGCCCTTTGCTCAAAATCTTGCGTGAAGCGTCAGAATATGTGTATAAGACATATGACTTTGGACTATGCAATGATTTTTTTTTTATAAATATACCATACAGCAAAATAAGATTTATCTTTTATATTTATATATTCCATGTAATTTTACATCATTACACCCTGAAATTTATGTAACATATGTAAATATATTTTGTATTTTCTTAAAAGTATGATTTTTTATGTAATTTTATGTATAAAACATTAAATTTTTGATTAAATCCTTCTTTCTTTTGTATATATTAAGTTTAATGCATTTTAAATAAGATATGTAAATACCAAAATATTTTAATGAATAGCTGATTTTAGTGGAATTTTTTTCACGAATTAGGCTTAGTATCTAAAATTGTCTGGGCACAGAATGACGGGCCCAGAGAAGCACTTCTTTTTTCTCCATCCGGTAGCGAATGGGTTAAACGAAATGAAGATTTGATTGAACTGTTTTCTACAGATATTCTATTTTCTGCAAAAAAAATTTTCAAGAGATATAGGAAACTATATAAATAGCACGGATGTAAAACTTCAACTCTTCTCGCCTTCTTTTTTTTGGAAAGGGATAAGTTTTTCAGTGGCCCCCTCCCCCTCCTTTTACTTACCCTTCATTTCAATCACCAATTAAACTTGTCATTAAACATGAATTAGTCTCTAGTCCTTTTTGTTGAGCTTGAATCTTCGTATAAAAGTATCTCTCATGAATGCTTAAAAGATGGATTGTCCGACGGCGCATTTATACTAATGCAACTGTATGCATTTATACTATTTATGCTGACTTCTGATGTATTACACCATCTAACTACATACCTCTTTCTTTTGATCCTTACGAAGTGCTTATCTTCCTGAATGGTTAAACTTTCATTGCTTCTACGAGTAACAATAACACATTTTGTTGAAACATACACTGAACAAAAGAAAAATTTCGGATTGATGTATTACCTACTCGAGTTGCCACAATTTACGTGATGTAATTTGCCTCTTTTTTCTTTGAAGCAATTTGCCGAGAAAAGACGAGCCAAAACAAAATTTTCATGAGAGCATTCGCGGCTTCCCTCTATACTTGGTCGCCTTCGTGCACTCACGTCCTCATATACATATGGCACTGGGCATGGAGACAGTGTTAAACTTTCTAATTTTTTACACTAGTGTTTCGTTCCACTGAAGAATCATTTAATAATTCTCTTACAGAATCTTCTAAAGATACATCTGAGGCAGAGGAATCAACAGATGATAATATCCAAATAAAGTTTCATCCACTCATTCGAAAGACGCCTTTTCACTTACTTCGACTCTTGGTGATGCCATTTAACATGAAGATTCTGTAACTTTTTTAGAACACTCTTCGTAAAAAAAATTTAACAAAACTGCAGAAATACTTTTTAAAAAAGTTTGAGAAAGCATAAAAAATAACCAATCATAATATTAAGTCATTAATCGTTTTCCTATACACTGGTGGAGATCTTTTGCTTCAATTTTTTCAGCAAAAAATGGTTTAATTCCAAAAGTAGCAGGATTTTTTATTACAGTTGGAAGCAATAAAAAACTCCACTTTCTATGGAAATGCAACAGTCATAAAAATTTTCCACTTTTTATAGAGATGCAACAGTTTTATTATTAAAGACAAAATATTTATTTGATTTATAAATTTGTTATACTACTGCAAAACTCTTTGTTTAGTGAACAGTTAACAGCTCGAAAAATAGATTTATTCAAATAAAAGAACAATGAATATATTGCTATAGTGATTTTTTAAATTTTTTTTACTCCATGCAGAGAAATATAGTTCATCATTAAAGCTCCAGTAAAAGTACATTACATTAAAGTTGCTTTCGCTGCATGTCACAGAATTCAGAACACATTTTCAGATAGAAAAAAAATATTCCAATAATAAAATAAGTTCGTGCGTCTATCAATACACATCCTTTTATCAATCTGAGTTCTAAAAAAATTTGAAAAATTTTATGAATACACCACTTTTCGCATGAATGGGTAAATTTAAATATCAGTTTAACATTACAAAAAAAGGAAATAAAATTGAACCCTATTGAAAAATAGGAACCTACTTTACACACACAAAAAAATTGATTCCCACAAAAAGAAGGGGTCTAATAAAATGGTGCTGTTCTCTCTATTCAAGATAATAATGGCAAAATTTAATATTAATTTTGGAACATTTTCCAGTCTGAAAAAATAGTGCCAAACTTACATCTTATTCTTAAATAACTGAAAATAGCTTTAAAGAGTTTTTATAATTGTTGATTCTTTAAAACTCGTTGCTATAAAATACGGATAGATATAACATAAAATTTATCTCTTTTTTCCTGATTTCACTCTTATCATAATTCTACACTATAATTCACTTTAAATCGGATATCACAATGCAAGAAATCTATAGGGAGAAGGTTTGAAATTTACGAAGTTTGCAGCCTACAATGAGTGGTTTTAATGAAAATATACTAACAAATAAATTCTTGCATTACAAAAATTAACAGATGTTAATTTTATTAGTTTATGTTAGTAAAAAGGAGGATGGTTAAAGATTGCATCTAATATTAATAATAATTATTTATAAATTTTTATTTTAAAATCATGAAGGATGAAAATGTCCTTTTACTAAGCTTTTGAGGGCTTATGCATTATTTTCTTTATAGAAGATTAAACTTCAAAGAAGTAAGTGCTTTGAAATTATGCCATTTGTAATACGAAAATAATGGTAATTTCAGCTTACTGAATCATTGCTGAAAAACAATATTATAATTTGTGATAAAAATGGCTCTTCAGTATAGAACTATTGCAATCATATAATTTCCACTTTATTTTATAGATATTCCTTCAACTCAAACACCATATAATAAGGATCATCTGCATGAAGTTGCAGTAGGAATTTCGGTAACTGAACAAGAAAGCACAACATCTAAACATGAAATACTTGCATCTGAAGTAACTACGCCTGAAGGTGAAAAATCTACATTGGATGAAGAAAAACTGATCACCATTGAAGACAAGTTAAAGCCAAATGATGATACAACTAAAACAGAAGGGCATATTGAAACCACTGAAGAAAACGCATTTGATTTACAAGGATCTGAGGATGGAGATCTTGAGGATAAAGACGTATTTTCTAAGAAGAAAGACCAAACTTCTCACACACAAAACGAATTTACTAAACCTGAAGATCAAACAACAGAGTTTCATACAGAAATAACTGATTCTTTTAAAAAAGCATCCGAATATCCGAAAGAAGTGACACAAATTACTGATTTGACGGGTGAATTTCTCAAACAAACTCCTTCAGAAGGAGCTTCTGTAGATGAAATTCATACAACTCCCGATCACCAAAAAACAGATTTTCAATCCTTTGATATTCAAGTAACAAGTACTGATAAGCCAAAGGACAAAGATTCTGACGCTTATACAATCTCTACAACCCAACAAACAACTATTGAGCTTCAGAAGCTGACAGAAGAATTTTCTGAATCTTATGAATCTCAAGAAAGTACTACACATATTGTAGACGATGAAAAAAAAACTGAAATAGAAACTTCTCCCTCTCCTGTTACTTCTTCATCTTCAACAAAACAAACGACCTTTGCATCATCTACTGAACATTCTACATCTACTGTAAACACCGTAGCAATAGAAGTGTCAGACACAACAATTCATCCGGATGGCATTTTCTTTCCTTCTTCTAATTCTTCAAATGAAGTCTCAGACATAGTTTATGAAGAACATGGTAAGCGATAAAGTAATAGTAATTTATGAAAAAAAAACTTACAAAAAATGGTTATATTAATTTCCTTAGTTATAGAATCTACTGATGTTTTTTGTAATAATGAAAAAAAAAATCAAAACTTGAATATAATATAAATGGTAGCAGCCAAATTTAAGGGAAAAAAACGTAAGTGATTGTATTTAAAACTGTCATTATAAAAGGAAAAATAATTGTTTTACTTTGAATTCTTATAAAATTCTGTTGTATATATATATAGCATATATAATACTAATAAATTTATTATTATTACGTTTTGATATTTTAGGATAGCAGCATAAAAATGTTAAATATTTGTTTGTAAATTAGTCTAATTGAATAATTTTATATTTAAAAAAAATATAGTCCATTAAATTAAATACGTTAAAAATTGCCTTTGTGTGTTTGTGTATAGTTACTTTTAATTATAAAATAAGTTATCAAAAATTTTTAAGAGCTCTTGTGTTAAGGAATTCTATAGGAAATTTTGAATTTTATAGAATCCTCATCAACCTTGAGACCTCAAACAACGCACAGTACTATCTCTCATACATATGAAAATGATGAAGTGATTCCTGTTTTAACTACATCTTCAAAATTAATTATTGAAAGTGATAAAGCAGATAAAGAAGTTTATATAACTACACCAGAGTCATTTGATGCCACATCCAGCATTGAGACTTCCTCTGAAGGTATATATATATTTAGTGTGTTGCTTCATCAAGTAGAACATAATCAAACTTATGCAAAGAATTAGAAATCAATTTTTATTTTAATTGATTTCACATTAGAAATACTTGAAAATTAAAACAAAAATTCAATATATGTTTATTTGAGTAATGATGCTGCTATTAAAACTTTAGTATTTGACCATTTATCTATTTTTCTACAGATATCTCGAACACTAAGACTCCTGAAACAGAAATCATTACTAAAGTTATTCCTCCAAAAGAGGAAATAGCAACAGCAGATGTTTCCAGTTCAGTTACACAAGATGAATCGGACGTCACATCCGATAAACCGTTTGAATTAAAAGGGACTGAACACCATTCAGAAACAACTGATGAAACAATTATCTTTACTACAGACTTTAATGGTATGCAGAATCAAATTATTTGATTATAACTTAAATTTATTTTTTTATTAAACATCTTATACTATTTTTAGAAAAGTATTGTTTGTTTGAAACAGACAAAGAACAACTGAGAGTATTTATTTCTTGCTTCGTTTTATTTTATTGATATCTTCAGAATTAATCAGGTAACAGACCAAACTAGAAACTAGTCAATTAAGTGTTACATTTTTAACTTAATGGCTTGCTTGATAATATTATTAACAATGAAAGCTTGATAATATTATTAACAATGAAAGCTTGATAATAAATGCTTGATAATATTATTAAGTCAATGAAAATATTATTAACATAGTTAAAGCGAAAAAAAAAAAAAAACCCTCACCTGTTTGCATCAGAACATTAGAGTTAATGGTTGATTTCTGTCTGAATTATTTTGCTGTTAAATGTTAATAGCAATATTTTATAATTTATTTTTAAAAATTTTGTATCTAAGTTTTCCCATATAACATCACATCTGTAATTCACTATTTCAGAAAATTTAATGACTTTTATGCCTTCTGTAATAGTAGTACTTGTAAACTGGGATGTAATGAAACTGATTTTTTATCTTATTTTATTCATTTATTCATTATCGAGTTAATAAATGCGAGACAATCTTTAAGGATGGCTTAGATACAAATATTCTTGATGCTGCAGCACTCTGAATCCCAGAATGCGCTTTTATTTTTTTTTCAAGTAATATCTTAAACATTTCCTCGTTATTTCAAAAATTACATCAAAGCAACCAGTGACAGAATATTCTTCAACCATTGATAGATCTTCACAAACAACAATCGTATACGAAATGAACAACCTCCTAGATATCAACGAAGCTTCACATAATACAGAAAAAAACCCTTCACTAATACAAAGTATATCAGAAAAATTTCTGATTATTTATTTCTGAAATTATTTGTGGAAAGACAAAATGTAAACTTTTCAGATAAATTGTAAATGATTTGAAAAGTTCCATACACAATCTTTTTGGACATATTTTTCAAAGTAATTAGAGGAAATGACGAAGAATGATTAAAAGACTCAACATAAATTTTTAAGTACAGGGCTATTCAGAATGATTCATACAATTTCAAAATTCCATATTTTCATAAGCAAATGTCACAGAATGATAAGTAATACATGAATGTAAATGAAAGATACAGAATTTTTTTTACAAGTGTTTGAAATAACTTCCTTTAGTTATACGTGTGATGTCAATTCTATACGTTAATTCCTGCCAAACACTTTGTAAAGTGTCGGTGGTAATTGAATGTACAGCATCAAAAATATGTAGTTCAAGTTCACATAAATAAATGAGTTAAGGTGACTCATATACTTTATCTTTTTCAAGTCCCAAAGGAAGAAAACGTATGGCGCCATGTCAGATGACTTAGGTGGCCATCTGTGTAACATCATCTGTCTTTTGCGAACAAACCAACTGAGAAGAATTTCTTCTGAAACAGCTTTCGTGAAATAGTTTTGTGAATAATACTCCAGTGCCATTAAATTTTCACAATATAAATCTTCCACAATTTTTCCTTGTATTTATGTATTATTCATCATTCTGTGTTGTTTATTTTTGAAAAAATGAAATTTTGAATTAGGATGAATCATTTTGAATAACCATGTATTATTAGGTATCAGAAAAAAATATGTAGAAAAATATAGATAGTGCTCAAACTGTAGCACTAGAACGACCGGAGTGGTCATTTTGACCGTGAAAGTACTTTGAGAAGCGTATATTTTTAAAGGATTTTTATGTTTTTTCCCTTACATTTTATGACTTTTATTATGTTTTTAAGATCTTAAATGTATCAGAATTTTTTTTCAATACTTTATAACCAGTGTATAAAGTAATATTCTACCTAGAACAACCAAAGCGGTCAAATGACCGCCATACAGATTTGAGTCATCTATTAAAATACTTTCTCTTACTTCCTCGGTTACCCGTCAATTAAAATCGGATTGTTGTGGCATCATTTAGGAAGAATTAGATGATATTAATGCAGTAACTTTAACCTCTTCGATTCCTGTGTTTTGATGAAAAATCGAATTGTCTTAAAAAGGATAAATTTGCTTTTTTTTTCCGAGTTATGGTGATTTTTGTGGAAAATTCTCAGTTGTGTTTTCTAGCTGGTGAAACAATAATAATCAATGAACAACGCAATCACAGTGGATATATAAAATGCATTGCCTACTCAGACAGTACAGGGCAAATAAACCTGGTAAATTTAGATTAAAATTCTGGCTTATTGAGACCAAATATTTCATGATTGGTTTTGTGTACCTAGGAAAGGATAAAGAATAGACAGAAGTGTACAGCTTGGGAAATATGACGTTAGGAAATTAATGAATCCTTTTCTTTTTTAGTGATGATATGTCTCGATAGACAACTTTTTTTTTTATCTCAGCAAATAGTAGACTCTTTATTGTAGAGAAAAGGAATTTTTATTTTTGTGGCAATAGGTTTAAGTTGAAAACAATTACCACCTATTTGCAAAGATACAACTCTTAAAAGCTTCTTATCAAAAATTCTTATAAATAGCTAAGTTAATGTTACTGTTCACTGGTTTAAGCAAAAATAAATAAATAAATACGCATCCGTGTCTTGATCATCATGTATAGAAGCATTAAGGTAGCTGACATTCCCATAAAGCTCCTAAAACGATATTTATTTTCAATTCCAAAAAGTGTTGTGTAGATGTACTCAATGAAATTTGTCGATAGTAAACGACGCGATTAGCTTTAAGAAGATAATTTGCTTACATTTTTACGATGTTCTACATATTTCATCTATAAATTCCTAGATTTTATTTAAAGCTTGTAACTCCCCGTAAATTTCTCAAAAATCCTAAATTTCCATCTGTATTAATGAATGGAGATCGTCATATTGTTTGCCAAAGAAACGATCTGCATGCCTTTCTAATTATTCTGAAACCACGAGTAAAGAAATACAGTCAATGCTCTCTCGGTAGACTCAAATTAAACCAAAGAAATGCATTTGTTGTGTATTAAGTCTTTTTGCTGAAAATGTCAAGAATGGTGCTTTATTAATTTTTTTTATTTCAAATCACGTGTTAAAGATTACAATGAGAAACAAAAGTTCATTAAAAATATTATGTTCTTTTTTATAAAAAAAAAAAAAAAAAAAAAAAAAAAACCATTTTATTTCATGTAATACAAAATTTTTACTATTAAAAATTTTGCGTATGTTCTAAATTGCTTAAAATAACTTATTTTAACTTTTTATAATAATGTTTGCGGTAGAAATAATCATTTTCCTTCGATTTCTTATTGCAGTCAAAATGAATGCTTATGGCTGTGTTCTAAGTCGTTCTAATGTGAAGGAACAGTGGGATAATAATATGAAATCGTCACTAATTTAAATACAGCTTCAACAATATGACTATTACAATTATAATTTATATTAAAACACTTTCGTATTTTATAGTGCCTTAAAATAAATTTTGAGTACCGTAACAATCATATACATATCTTAAATAATTATCTTAAATCATCACACATACTATCATAAATATCAATACCTTTTGGGGCTTTTAAAATCTTAGATATGAGTGATTTGAAACCTACGCCCTACTTATTTGACATCGAGGCAAGAAAGTTAGCTTATTATTATATAATTTAATTTTGAGTAAAACTTTTAAGGTGATTTTATCTATTTTGTTTTCATCTTTTTTATAGAATTAGATTCAAAAACACAAAGCCCGGAGAATATAATAAGCAGTACAAGTTCAACAGTAGACAAATCTAGTGATGATTCAGCGGAGACAACAACTTTAATAACTAGAAATGATATTACAGAAATATCAGTTGAGGATCAGAAGAGTTTCACAACTGTTTCAGGTATTTGTTAACGAAATTAAATATAATACTAAAAAGTTTTAAGGGGGCAGCGTACCATCAACAATAATTTTGTTTTAAATTTTAGTTTTATAAGCTAAAATTACATTATGTAAAGAAAGTAATTGTTACATTTTACAATGAAGGTTTATTTTTTTTAAAAAAATATTTTTACTGAATTTTTTAAAATTATAATATTAGATAATTTACAAAAAATGTTCCTTTCTCATTATTTTTGAAGATATTATACTCAATTTTAGTTTTGTATTTATATATATTTCGACCCCAAACAAATATATGTATCGTATTTAGGTTTCGAATAAAAAAAATTTAAGAAAAAGCCAGATTTGCTATATTATATGAAATATTTCCCCATTTGCTACACATTCATGAGATCCAAGACAACACAAAATACACCAGTTAAATTTGACATAAAATTAAATCATAACTTTGTCAATCACTTATTTTATAACACATTCAAAATTCACAGCTAAAGTTTTACGTAAGATTGAAAGGAGATATCAGTTTAGTTTAGTTTTTGTTAACGTCGCACTAGAAGCAACACGAGAGTTATTGGGGACAGACATTGTAAATTCGAACTTCAGTCAAGTAACTAGGATGACACCTGAGCTGGCACCCCCTCTCCTAACTTCCACACCTCTCCAACGGAAGGAGTTAGGGCCCCGACACATTTTAACGTGCATCAGCCCCGACTACAAGGCAGGCCTTTAGTGGTCATGGATCGAACCCGTGACTGAACGAAAACCGCCAGCCACGAATCCGAAACCATGACCACTAGGTTACCGCGGCAACGAATGAAAGGAAAATGTTTGTAATCTTAGGAAAGGACATTTTATGTATTTATTTAGGTAAAATAAAAAGTTCATTCATAAAATGTTACATAATTACTCAGCTTCAAATGAAAAGCAACAGGGTGTTTCAAAACTCATGGTCAGAAATTTAAGGGGTGATGGAAAACATCTAAGCAAGCAATTTTTGCCATGCAATGCATAGGCAGAGAGCAAGCAAGAATAAAGTGCAATTTTCCTAACACATCGTCATTTCCACTGTGGATTTCAGGAGGCATAGCTCCACAGTAGAAATGACGATGTGTGTAAGAAAAATTGCACTTTATTCTTCGCATTACAGTGCCGTAATGAGAATTACAGTGCCGGTTCACCGCATGCTCTCCTCCTATGTATTGAACGGTGAAAATGGCTTGTTTAGATGTTTTCTATAACTCCTTAAATTTTTGCTTATGAGTTTCGAAATACCCTGTATAAGATATTATTAAATTGAAAATCTATCTCTTAAAAAGTTTTCTTAATTTTAATTTATTTATATATTTAATTATTCTTGAAATAAAAAGCAGCAAAACAGATATTTATCTAATGTTTCGGCCTAAAATATAACTAAATTTTTCAACACAGTATGAGATTCCTTCAGGTCTTATATTACTTTTTCTTTTTTTTAAAGTATTTTTGTTTTAAATTTTGTTTATCTTTTGCTACTTGCAAAATTTTCTCATACTTTGCTTTACTAAACGAAAGTCTCTCATTCCATCGAATTGAGTGGGGAAGAATATGCGATGAAATAGTAAGGCTGAAAATTCGCAAAAAACTGAACACTTAATTTTTCTTTTCCACATTTAATGGAAGAGGGCACTCCCATTTAAGAGTCAATGACGTCATACTGAATTCCTAAATCACTGATATTTATAAAAACTACTGAACAAAATAACGAAAATCTTTGATAAAATTATTAATCGCATAAAAAAAATCACAATTTTGACCAATTACGGATACTTAGAACGTCCACAGTCCCCTTGAATAATAAGAGGAGAATATGGAATGTGCTATTAAAAGAGACGGAAAATGGAGGAAAGGGGAATAAACACACACCATTATAGCGTTTAGCAATATTTAACACTTATCGTTCTAACATTGAATTAAACATTACTTAGTATGCTAATATTTAACTTAACATTAAAATAGTGCTACGAAATTGCAGTAATAAAATATTGCATAACATTAATAATATTTAAATTTTGCAAATGTTTCTAATGTTTACGTCACTTAATGTTTGATAATACACTCTATAACAACAACAACAAAAAAACCGATGGACCAAGAAGGAGTTGTCCGATGCTGACAAAAATTGGCGAATAGTAAAATTATGTACAGAATAGAAAACTATTAAAATTTCAGAAAAATTAAATGATTTATTTCAGAGTTACATAATTATAAAGTAACGAGCTCAATAAGAAGTTGACCCCCCTCTAGACTGGATGCAAGCTGCCACACGACGTGGAATAGAGTGATAAAGCTCCCTGATGGTTTCCTACGGTATTTCTTGCCAAATTTGCTACAACATTCCCTGGTAAAGGCAGTCTCATTCCCATCATATCCCAGACATTCTCGATTGGAGAGAGATCTGGCTGGCCAAGGAAGGGTTTGACAAACTGTAAGAAAGTTCGTAGCAACACGTACCGTATGTGGTCTGGCTTTATCTTGCTGAAAAATATAGCTAGGGTACTGCAAAAGAACGGTAGTAAGACAGGTTCCAGAATGCCATCGACGTACCGCTGTGCTGTAAGTGTGCCTCTAATGACGACCAAAGGGGGCCGGCTATCAAGGGAAATGGCATCCCAAACCAAAACTCCTCGTAGAGGGCCTTTGTGTTGCGCAATAGGGAAAGCAGGATCGGCACGTTGCTCTGAGCTTCTCCAAACATGCCTTCGATGATCGTCAGGACACAGTTGGAAGCGGAATTCATCGCTAAATACTATACGTCCTCAGTGAGCATCATTCCAACCTGATCGAGTCAAGCACCACTGTAATCTGTCTTGACAATGTGCAAGCATGAGTGGCTGGTGACGTAGCGGTCGGTCCGAGAGTAGATTTTGCTCTATCAGCCGTTTGTGAATGGTCATGTTGGAAACTCGTGAGCGGGCCGCTCGTCTGATGATTGACAACGATGAATCAGGCGCTGTTACAGCTGATCTGACAATCACTCTGTCCTCCCTATCTGCTGTGACCCTAGGTCGACCGCTACCGTTATGACGCTGAAATCTGCCATTGTCCATCCATTCTTGCCACCAACTTCTAATCAATGCATCGCTTCGACACATATGGCGAACGATTCTAAGATTTGTCCAACCTGCCTCTTTCAATCCAATGATACGACCTCTTTCAAACTCTGACAGTTGTTCGTAATGGGCTCGAATCTTGCAGCGAGGCATGTTTTCAGTCGTTGAAAGGTATTATAAATCACAATGCAACAGAAAATTAGACCTTCAGATTGAGAATCGTTTCTTATGTACACCTGCTGAATGCGCAGTTCCGATACGCTGTAACTCCGACTATTCATTCTTTGGAAACCAAATTTTAACCATTTGCATGTTCGATCCAAATGTCTTTGCATACGAAATTTCATTACAATCGGGCTACTCCTTCTTAATGCGTCGTTTTTCTTGTTATAGAGTGTACATATAAATTCACGTATGAATTGAATTTATAGGTAATTTATGTAAACGTGTGGGCAATGAATAAAATTATTATAAGACGTTTTTTCAAAGTATTAAATTGATAACTAAGTTTCTTTTGATTTCTCAAGCAAGTTGTCGAAAAAACTTTTTCTCCGTAATTATAAATCCTCATTCCCATTCAGCGACTTGATGTTTTATCCTGGACTTTTTTTAAAAAATAAACAGCATTGGAGATTTTAAGAAAAAATGAATATACCTTTTTTTTTATTTTTGTTGTAAGGCATATTTTATCTTGAAAAATTTTAAAATCTCATGAGAAAAACGTCAAAACTTTTTAGTATTTTTGTAGGTTGAATACGTATCGCATTGAAATACTCGGATTTTTGAGACACAAAAAATACTTCAGCTAATAAAATTTCTCCGATCAATGTCCTTAAAATCAAATATTTTCAGTTTGATCAATGATTTATTTGAAGATGAATAATTTGATGAATGAGCGAAATTGAAAGTGAGGAATATTATTAAATTGTATAAAATCCAACTCATAAAATAATGGGGGGGGGGAATCCTGCACTATAATACATTTTATTATAAAATGTTGATAATTACCAATCAAAGCAAATAAAAATTCGTTGCTCATACTTACAAGCAAGTATATTACTGAAATTTGGAGTCTTGAATTACCATATATTACTTTGATCGATTTCGCGTGATTTTAATATTATTTAAAGAAAAAATTCAGGGTTATTCAAAATGATTCATCATATTTCAAAATTTCTTATTTTCAAAAACAAACGTCCCGGAATGATAAGTAATCCATGAATGCAAAGGAGAAAAATGGAAGTTTTATATTGTGAAAACTTAATGGCACAAAAGCTGTTTTTGAAGCATTAACTGAGCTATCTCTCAGTTGGATTGGTTGTAATAGATCTGATGACTTTATGTTACACAGCTGGCTCCCTAAGTCACTTGATATGCCATTCCCATGTCAAATCACCTGATACTGATTTCTTAGTTTGGGGGTTTGTAAAAGACAAAACGAATGCGGCACCATCACACACGAATTTATTTGAACTTAACAAGGGATTTCTGCTGCTTTACCACTGACACTTTACAACGTGTTTGACAGGAATTTACATACTGAATTAACATTATACGTGTAACTAATAAAAGTTATATCGAACACTTCAAAAAAGAACTGCAATATTTTCCTTTTGCATTCATGTATTGTTTACCGTTCTGTGTCATATGGAATTTTGAATTCGGATGAATCATTTTGAATAACCGTGTACATCTAATTTTGTGAGACACCCATTAATCTGCAAATATAAAAAAAAGTTTTATAACCTTCTACAAAATTTAGAAAATTTAGTTCTATTTAAATACTATTCGATCATTAGCATTTTCTTTTTTAATATGTATGCTTTAAATTTGAATTTCGATTCTTTCTGAAACACATGTTTTTTTTTTTATTTTTAGAGAGTGTAACAGCTACTCCAAATGTAGTTTCGCATGATTCTACCTTAGCTAGTGTATCTGAGGATTTTAATCATGATGATGCTGTTTCTGGTGGGCAGGACATTGGTTTTGATCATTCAGATGATGAAGGTATCATAGACGCATTCACGGATCCTGTAAAACAGACAGAAAAACCCGAATCTCATGTAAAATTTCAAGAAACTCATAAATCTCCTGCTACTGAAGAAAATGCAGGTTTGTAATATGCTACTTTATTTTTGATGCAATTTAAATTTTAAAAGAAATTTATGAATTATTCGAATGAATAATTTTTTAAATAAACAAATTGCTAGGTACCAAATATGACAGCTCTTTTTTTTTTTCATTTATATATATCATTTGATTTTAACTTATTTGTTACCTTGTGAAGAACTTAAGATACCAAAGAAGTGTAAATCTTATCATTGAAAATTTACCTTACTTATAGCAAATTTCATTGCATACATATTTTATAACCTTAATATCAGTTTTCAGTAAATTTATAAAAATATGGTTTTAGTTCATATAATTTAAATAAATGATGTACTGGGTATGGCCTAGGATTACATAAGTTAATCGTATGTTAAAAATATAATTATTTTCAGTATCTCAACTTATTATACCTTACACAAAGAAGAAAAATTATATAAATACTTATAATTCTTAATATAAATGAAGCAAAGAAAGGGTCCATTTTCGAATTTCTATGATTATAAAATAGAGAATATGCTAAAACTTATCTCGTGTTTCATGTAAATCCTCTATAACTAATATCAAATTTAGCAGCATTTAAGTAAACTTTTCTTTACGTATTAAGGTTTAATATTCATTAGAGGCTTTTCGTTACATATTATTATATTTCAATGTTAATAATTATCATTCATTTTGCACTACCCCTATACTTATAAAAAGAAACAATTTTAATTTGTTAAAAATTTCATTGATTCTATTAATGCTTTTATTACAGAGGTAGCGACTGAAATCGAGCTGACAACTACTGTTACTCAGAAACTCAGCACTGCAACTCCTGAAACATCTCCAATAACAAAAATTCCTTATGATCAAGAATTGTATAAAACAACTGCTGTTCCAAAAGTCCAAGAGCATTCTACTGAAACGGACAAATCGGAATCTGATTTCATAACTGTTTCTGATGTGACCATTGATCCAACAACATTTTACTCAGGTAATAACAACAATATTTTTGTTCCTTACTTCACAATCACGTGCAACAATTTTAAAAGTTACGCTGAATGGAAATTTCATTATGACCACCCCACGATCTCTCACTGGGACACCTTTTGGCTTTAAAACAGCCTTGATTCTTTCTCGAATTGACTCTGCGAGATGTTGATAGGGCGTTTGTGGAACACCATACTTGATGAATAGCACTTTTCAATAATGTGAAATTGGATTGTTGTGGATCTATAACAGATGTTAGATGTCGGATGGCTCTTTCAACTTCATCCCACAAATGCTCTTATAGAATTAAGATCTGGAGACCTTAAGGGTCAGCTCAAAAACTTAAGTCTCTGCCATGTTCCTCAAATCTAACATTTACAATACCAACGCTATAATAGGATTCAGTGTCCATTCATTTGAAAGAATTCATTCCTTTTAGAATGCATCATCAGTATTACATGATGTACATGGTAAGCAACGATATTTAAGTATGATGTATTATTATGATATCCATGTACACGAAATACAGTACCAAAGCATTCCCCAAAACAATACATTGCCTCCACCAGGTTGGTGTTGTAGCGATGCATTTAGATTCCATGCTTTAGTGCTGGCTCTGCCAAACACCAAATCACCCATTTGCATGATATAACTTAAAAGGGATTCATTGAACAGCATGAGTATTTTCCAGTTGTCCACTGTACAGTCTCTGTATGTCTGAGCGAATTTGGGACATTTCATCTTGTTTGCTAATGACAGAAACAGTTTTCATAACGGCTCTCGGTTTCCATAACCTACACGATGCACAGTACGATAAACACTGCACTCATGGATACTTCGAGGCAATCCTTGATTAAAACCTGTTGCCATTTGCTGCACTGTTTCAATCCTTTTTTTTTTTTTTTTTTTTTTTTTTTTTTTTGCAATTTGGAAGATCCTCCGCACCGCCTGATCATTCACCATTGAGAAATGTCCACAATTTTTCTGTTCAGACCCAGTCTTTTGCCTGACACTCCAGTCTTGATACACTTTCACTACATCTGTTTATGAACATTTAATAAATACGGTGGTTCCCTTAATACTTGCTTGATGCATCCGAGCTCCTACAATCCTTCCTCGTTAAAAGACTGTCAAATCCCGTTTACACCCATATATACACAAGCAGTTCTTTTATACTACTGTCTCAGGAACTCAACTTTCTTTTTTGCACTAACCAAGTCCTCTATCGACTCGAATTTGCATTAAAGTTGCATTTTATTATGACAACCTTTATGCAAATAAAGGTTGTCATAATAAAATGATTGTTCAATGTATAACCAATTCTTGGTACATTTAACCTGAAATGCGTCTTCCTTCCAACAAGAAATATGAATTAGTGCATTTGCCTTAAACATTTTACTTTTAATATTTTGAAGGGAAAAAAAGATACTAACACACAAATGTTGGCACCTAAACGTATTAACATTGCGGTACTAACATTATTAAACATAAAAACGTCATTATTTTATTATCTATATTTTTGTACTGGAAGAAAAAGAAAAGTGAACGAATAAATATGTAGAGAAATATTTGTATCAATTAAAATTCATTCAGTGCAAATTTAAAATACTTTGTAACAATATGAGTATTTTGCTTTAATTTTAATTTGCTTAAGGTTAACGTTGCTTACATTCACATTTTTAGGTACTTCTACGCAACCACCAAAATCTGATTTTATCACTAGCGTAAATGAGACTCCAGTGACATTAGAGACAAACCAATATGATGATAAATCAGGACAGCTTACTTCTGTGAAAGCAGATACTGTGAAAACTGAAGAGGGAGAATTAGAGTTATTTTCACCATCAGTAGAAAAAGGTAACTATTAAAGATAAAATAGTTTAAATTCCGTAATTATATACAATGAAAATGATAAATAACTAAGAAAATAAAGAAATCATCAAAATAAGAATCAAGAAAATGGAGGGAAAAATCAAACATTTAATTCATAT
>BMAW01092971.1:79794-126940 GCA_019974015.1 Nephila pilipes
TTAGGGATAAACTCGTCAATCATTGCATCTACAAGGAAAGATGGCTCCCAATGATTTTGTTAAAAATGTGTGTATTGCTTCGAGTGTTTCTAAAGTGAATTTAGTGGTGACCAGGGACACGCAAACGTAAATTAATTACAAAATTTTTGCAAACACTTGTTTCAACAATAAAATTAATAAACTAAGATTTACTGCTTAAAAAAGATGCAAAAAAAACATAACGGTCCTTCTTTTTTGAAAAGGCTTACAAACCAAATGCAAAATATTTTGCAGAATCCTGTAAAAAAACCATTTAGCAGGAGATAAACGAAAATAAATTGTTACTCGAAGGATGAAGCTTGAACTTACATAAGTGACTGCAACAGAAAAGATATTATTTACTGTAGAAAATGGGAAGAAAGAAACGTCCAAACTTGGTTCCAAGAATACAAAGATAGTGGAAGAGGAATGTTCAAGCGAAATTTCTCTAAAGTTTTATACTAAAAGCCCTTTTATCATAGAAAGCAAGATGTTGACATATAACTCAAAAACAATGTTATCATATCGAATATTTAAAAATGTATTCTTCGTATTTTAAACATTGAAAAAATAGCCTCAAAACGGCTCAAAACGTATAAATATCCTCAATATATATATATATATATGTGTGTGTGTGTGTGTGTGTTACATATATCGGCGTTAAGGCATGTAAATGTGGTAAATGATTATCACTTGGTGAAACATTTTAATTATTAGTCAAAAAGTTTGATACGTAATAAAATATATTTATCTCTATAACAATAAATAGAAAAATATTGAGTAATAATAAATGAACCCATTATTCAAGCATTACTATCTACGATGGAACAAAGTTCTCGTCATTTTTTAGATTGGACTAGTATTACTCAATTCAGGTATCACATTTTATAAGTAACATAAAGTTTCGTTAGAATTTTTGCGATTTTGGTAATTCCTATCCAGAAATTTAGAATCTGTCATGTTAATAGGCCAATTCATATTTAAGAATTAAAACATATTTTAATAGAAGGATAAAAAAAATGGTTTTAAAATTTTTCAACCTATATTACTTTTAACGAGAATGTAAAAATATTCAGAACTTTTCTTATACATATATTTTATATTTTCTTTTTAGAACAAAGCACCATTGTGACTGATATCCCGGAAACCATTTCGTTTGAAGAAAGTCACCATGTGCCATTCTCTAGTAATGAATCAAGAATAATTTTCCCACAGAATTCCACTGAATTCCCTAAACATGAGATTAATACCATCACGACTTCATCACCAGTTAAAGAAAATTGGACTTCAACTCTTCCTAACGAAAACGAAGATGTTTCTGAAATAACGAAAGTTAATAAAAAAGAAACAATTGGCACTTCAGAATTTAACGAGGCTACTATTTCATCTTTCAGACCGGAAGACATTGAATTCACTTCTACTCAAGCAGAAGAAGTTCCAAATAAAACACAATTCACAAGAGATGAAGAAACTACAACAAAAGAAAAAACTAAGTCGAATGATTTTGAAGCAACTGAAAGTTCTGTAAAAACTTCTGATGAATACGTACCTGGGTTTGACTCTTCAATATTACCTGAAAATAATATCACTGATGATAAGACAACACAATCTGTTATAAATGAAATTACTATCAAAGAAGAAAAATATACAAAAAAGGATGTTATTATAAAAGAACATGATGTATCTTCCACATCTAGCAGCATTTATCAAGAAATCGAGAATTCGTATGACTTTTCAACTGAGACCAGCAAATCAAAGCCAGAGCTTGTAACTAAAACATCATCTATATCTACAGATGTTGAAGATAAGGATACTTCTATTGAAAATGAAAATAAGCATAGTACTAGTTTTATTGAACAATCAGAAGAAACAGATGAGTCATTTAGTGGAAATACAAATAGCACTCAGTTTTCAAATGTTACATCTGCAATAGAACTAAAGCCAACAACTTCTATATCGCCAGCATTAATCGAGAATGAAGAATCAGATGTAAATAGCGATTCAGAATTCTCGACTGCTCATGATATTATTCATACTACAACGAGAACAACATTATATGAGTTGAACGAAAAGAAATCTTCTGAAACTGTCACCGACCCAACTAAAAAATATGATGCATCATATGTAACTGATAAATATTTAGATGATGTCACTACAGATGTCTCACACATAAAACAATTTACTTTACTTCCTTCTTCAACTACGAGTGAAACCGTAGAAAACTTAGATATGAAAACAATCACAGAAAAAATTGAAGAACCTGTATCTACGACCAGTGAAGACTCAGATCTTAGAATGACTACTTCATCTCCTACAGATTTTATGGTTACCAGTTCAGAAGGTGAAAAAGTGAAAACTGCAATACCTGAACTAAACAATGATATCAAAGCTAATGATATGATTAGTGAATCTGATAAAACCTTGTCCGAGACAACAGTCTCTTCTGAAATTACACCAAACTTACAAAAGGGAACTGAAACAAGTATTCATCATACAGGTTCCGCAGGTTTTACTGAAACACCATCTTCAGTTCAAATAACAGAAGTTACAGATAAAATTATTCCAATATCCGAGGAAGCTCAAGGGACGTCAAGCGACATTCAAGATAATTTTGACTGGGATTTGAAAGTTACGTCACAACAAAACATTTTGACCGACACTGAAGAAAGTGAAACTGTAGCTCCACTTGAAACAAAGAATGTGTCGGATGTAAAATTTGAAGAAACATCCACAGATTCTTCAGAAATACTTCATACGCAAGAGTATGGTTTTCACAAACAGACATATCCAACTGAAGTTACAGAAAAGGAATTAGAAGAGTCTATTAAAGACCATTATTCAACAAAAGAAACGAGTACTGTAACAACTGACAAAGCTTTATCTATTAGTGAATTAACGACAACTGTAACAACTGACAAAGCTTTATCTATTAGTGAATTAACGACAACTGTAACAACTGACAAAGCTTTATCTATTAGTGAATTAACGACAACTGTAACAACAGAATATCCTCTGTTACTTACAGAAATCCAAGATAAAGTTTCCTCTGACATATATGATTTAAAAGAAATAGAAGATACAGAAAAACCTATAAAACCTAGCACAATTAGTGTAACTACGAGCTCGCCCATATTTATCCCTGAAAATCTTTTAGATATATCTAAAATTACCGCAGAACAAGAAAATTCCCCCCCAACGAAAATTGAAAGTAGCTATGCAAGTCAAGATAATATCGAAATTAAATCTACCAAACCTGATTCCACAACTGAAATTAGTAGCAAATTTCACACGACATTATCTATTTCAACAAACAATGATAATTTATTTGAAACCACTTCCGTAAAACAAACTTTCGAAAACGAAACAAACTATCAGACCAGCACTTCATCTTACTTTGAAGACAAAGAAACTGTTAGTGTTGATTCTAAGTTTCCAGAAGCTTCCCATAAGACAATGACTCCTCAAAAAACTGATACTGAAACTACATCTATTGATTCTTTTAACACAGACATAACTCAAGATTATGGTTTCCACAAAGAAGTGTATTCACCACCAAAGCATGAAGATGCTACACAGTTCGTGGACTTGGTTGATACTACAAAATCTCCAGTTTCTTTTACAACACATATCGATGACTCATTAGTACAAACTACTCATAAACTAGAATCCGATGCATATTCATATACAACAAGTACATCAATTTCGGAAGAGATTCATGATCAATCGAACAAAAACACTACAACTCTTACAGATATTCCAATTAAAGAATCAATAATGGATCGCATAACTACACCCATCAAAGAATGGATAACTGATCACATCACTACACCCATCAAAGAATCAATAACTGATCACATAACTACTCCCATCAAAGAATCTACAACTTATCACATCACTACACCCATTAAAGAATCCACAACTGATCATAGAACTACACCTATCGTTGAAATAACTAGTAATTTAACCGAAAATTCATCAGAGAGTTCCACAATACCCATAAATCACCCTGAACATGCTTCATCCATATTTTCTTCTAGTGATGCAACAGTTTATTCAACTAATACTCCAGAGTATGTTTCAGATGTAGATAAAAATGGGAATGAAGAAAATACTCATCATCATGAAGAAACAACGATTAGCTCTGATGAATTTTCAACTGCATCTACTCAAGCGGATACATTTACCAAAGGTTATACTAACATAGAGACAGCCGAAGAAGAAAAACTAACAGAAGAAACGAATTATGAAAGTTCTTCAAGTTCATTAATCGAGAGTACTGTAAGCAAGGAAACATATGAGACAGATAAATTTTCATCTGAACTTAGTACAAAGAAAACCATAGAACAAGATTATTTGTATACTACATATATTACACAGAGTTCCTCAAATGGAAGCAGTGTTACAGATTTTACTTCAACCTCACATTCATTATTAGATAAACATGATTCAGGAAGTTTCTTTACTGAAGAGTCACATTTAACTCCTCTTGATGAGAGCAAAGATGCGATTAAAACCACTTCCGATAAAGATGTTTCTATTGCTAGTTTAGGAGATCTCACAATCCCTACAAAACCTTCTACCGAATATGAAGAACTATTAACTACAAATGAGACAAGCATCAATGAATTTTCTGAAGCAAATGTTTTAGAATTATCAAAGCAGACGACAAAAGAGCCGCTAGTAGCTTCTGTCACAGACAGCGAAATAGAAATTTCACTTAATACTAATATAACTTCTACGGAAAAAGATACTTACAATGAAGCTGTGTATTCCACTTTCAATCCAGATCAAACTAATTATATTTCTTCTCATACTGAATCAATTATTGATAATACCAAATCGCCACAAGAGAGTGTTCATTTAGATCATTCTCAAAATGTAGAGATTGTTTCAAATACTCCCGATTTGCCTACAGAGTTTTCATTCAATGATAGTATTTCCGATTATCGAGATTCTACGAAATATGATGAAGATGATTCATCTTCTTCCCCCAAACCCTCTGTTACTGAACAATTCGAACAATATTCTAGCAACCCATCTCAGGGAAATGTATCATCCAATGTATCTACTGAAGTAATAAACAAAGTAACAGAAAGTTCTGAATTTAAAAATGATACTCATCCAGGATTTGGTTTTTCAAATGTAACTCCATCGATAATTTCAGATGTTTCAGAAATTTTAAGTAATGACTCAATTCATGACATTATTTCTTCAGTCTCATCACCTTCCACTGATTCCTATGCTCAGCAAAGTTCAACTCATGAAGCAGCTCATTCCCAAGGGACAGAAAAAATATTCGATTTAAACGCATTTATCATAACAGAAGATTCCACATCTTCATCTACACAAAAATCTATTAGCAGCACATTTACAGAAACTGATAGTTGGAGAATATCTGAAGAAGATAAATTATCGACACAGAAACCCATTACGCATATAGGACTCACAGAAAAACTGAGTAGCTCTGAAAATGAAGCTACTACCCCACAAAGTCTCCCAAGTACATCTTCGAACCATTCGGAAGCTTTAACAACTATTCACCCAATAACAGACATATCTTCATCAATAAGTGATGATATTAGAACCTCGGTTCATGAAAAATACTCTACTTTGTCTCATAAAGAAATGTTAGAGACAATTGAAAATTTTTTCGCTCATTCTAGTCCACCATCAATTCTATTTGAGGCCCACAAGCCATCATCAACTACAACTGCAGTTCCTGCTCACAAACATACTACAGGTAAGTAATTCTACTTCAATTTCAAAAGTTTAAATATAATTATATATTTTTCTTTTAATACAAATTATATTTAAGACAGGAGCAGAAAGGTTTCTGAAACACATTCACGTATTTTTGAAGCATCAAAATAATTTATAAAAAACATTAAAATGTGATGCACTTCATTAATTTTCCATAGAATTAAACAAATTCATTTTTTAACTTTGGAATAGGAATTAGATTATACTTTAAATATACACTGATAAGCTTACACTGCAGACACACATAACGTTTGTATTGAGAACCCTATATTGATCTGACTCTATATGTACAAGGAAATAACTTACCGTATTTTAGGACTAACGACTGAATCGTTGTTCTGTTCTAATTTGTAAACGATAACTTTAGTATAACATTTCATGTAAGTTATTTTCACTTAAGTTTAAGATTGCATAAATGCTCTCTTTTTTTTAAATGTTTTTAGATGGCTTCATGTCTAAAAATAACTGCAAATTCAACTGTTTCTTGTGTTCATCTCCTTTATTTACAGGTTTTATTATACTTTAAAAAAATGTTGTCTAATTTTTATGCATGCTGCTACTAGATACAATTTTAAAGTCTTATTGACAAAATGAGTCCTACTTAATAATTAGTAATGCATGTTATTGAAATTTGTAAATAAAGGTATTGGAGCTTGTGAATAAAGGCTTTGTAAATATTGTAATACAGTAGTGAAAAAAAATATTATTTAGAACAGCCGTTATCATTAAAACTATTATTTTAAAGAAATTTAAAAATTATAATGGTATTGTAAAAACAAATTTGCTTATAAACCGCTCTCATTGTGATTTTGAAAAGTCTATCGTAAATTTTTTTTTAAAAAAAAATTATATCTAATTTAGCATTTAATTCTTATTTTTAACATTTTTTTCAGCTAAACCAGAAGTTGAAACACAGCACAGTCTTTCAGAAGATGGATGTAAGTAGTAATTCTACATCATACTATACTTCAGTGTTTATGATGTGATCAGAATTTATTTTTATAACACGAGTAATAATTTATGCAATTGATTAAATATGCTCTATGAACTATTTTAGCAAAAAAATGATGAAAATAAATATCAAAAATATTACAATTCTGCGTTTTTATGTAATTTTTAAGCTGTATAAATACAAACAAGAAAAAATAAACAATTAGCACAACACATTTACTTTGACAATGTAATTAATTATAAAAGAAAGATTATAACTAGTAACAGGGTTTAGATTAAGGCTTGCTGATTCAATTGCTACTTCATATGAATTTGATTTCCTTTTCTTGATAAAATATAATCTCAAATCGTAATTTCATATTAGTCAAACATTAGTACATATTATTTAGCCTTTGTGATACGAGGGTACTTTAATAAACGTTAGTAATCCGGCATTAATAACTTCCCTTTACATCCTTAAAGAATAATTCGTTCGCTTAATAATTCGTTATTAAGTGTAATAATTCTCGAATTTTGTAAAAAAAAAATTATGGACATTCGTTTTAGCATTATATACGTAATTGAGACATTAACAAAAAAATAATTGTTAAATATAGATACCAGAAACAATTAAAAATATATATATTTAAATCCATCTGTGCATATTTTTAAAAAGTGAGGGAGGTAAAAACTGAAAATTCATAAAATGGTTCTAAGATTTTCCACTCTACTCACTCGTATTATATTTTTTTCTTGTACTATTGCTTATATTATTGCTTATTCTACAGATTGCTTATATGAAAATGAAGTTTATAATTCTGCTGAGCAAATACCCAGAAAAGATCCATGTGAATTTTGCTTCTGCTTCCGGGGAGATATTATATGTCTTCAACAAAGCTGTCCACCTCCTATAAGAGGATGTTATGCGACTCCCATTGACGGTTTCTGTTGTCCAAGATTCCATTGTCGTAAGTTAAATGTCAATAAACTCCTTCATACTTAAGAAAGAAATTAATAAGAATTACTTTCAGTAAAAGCACAATCCAAATTGCAAAAAAATGTAAGCATAAACTGTAAATATATATAAGAACTAATCAAATTAATAGAGTAAAATTGAAAACTCAAAAACAAAAAGCAAATGTAAAGGTAATTCTCCTTTTTACAAAATATATAGGTTAATAACAAATAAATAAATAAATAATTTAGAAATTTAATCATAAGTTATTGATACATTCAAACTCCAGCTGTTCTGGAGACTTCGATTTTTTATAAATTTTTGGCTGGTCACACATCTAGTAATTCTATTCTCGCCACTTCGACAACTGCCTCTTAACCTAATAATAACTTGTGTAGCTCTTTATCGGAGTTTTTTTCAGTTTTTAAAATAATTGGTTATTAAACTAACCTATTATAATATTCTCTATAAGCTGACTATCCACCAATTGCGCTATATGGACACTTTTTTTTGGACACCTATTCAAAAATTTCTTCATACTCATTAATCTGTTTCAAATACATTGTTTCAAAGATATTTTGTGATTTTTAGTAAATCTGAAAAAAATTCTACTATCGACAAAATTTTCAATGCGCAATTATAACATTGTGCAATGAAAACAATAATGCAATCCGTGAGTACGGTATTCTTCTGCACATATACTATTTTCTATGGAAAATATTTTAACATACCGAAATTAAGGTAATATTTCTTTGCGACAGACTTATATGTATCTTAGCCAATTGATACATATCTAAGACAATAACCATACTTTTTTACCTTAATTTGATTTTCTTCAAGTTTACGGGTGTATATTAGTAATATACATGATATTATCATAGAATGTTTTTTAATAACTCCAAGAATACCTTAAAGCTTAGAAATGGCAAGAATATGAGTAAGACTGAAAATCTCTTAATTAATTTTAAATTTTAATCTTAAAAATTTAAGATTCAGAATTTTAATATTAATTTTGCCTGATCCATATTTTTGATAATTTTTATTAATAACTTGCTTTTAGCTAGATATGTCCTTAATATTTGTAGATAGTCCTTAAATAATAAAGTTTTGTGATTATTCGATAAAGTCTCTCAATATATAAATTTATTAGTAACAGATTATAACTCCTCTTTAACATTAATATTAGAAGGTGTTAGCGAATATTTTAATACTAACAAATTATGATCCATCTCTTTCAGCTGTTCAAGAAATGCATTTTAACTTGTCCACGACTACAACTACGACAGCAGATCCAAGAGTGGCAAAATACTATTTACCTCCAAGCGATCAAAATACAGGTAAAAAGTAAAATTTATCATGCAAAAAAAATCTTAATGTTAATTGCATTTGATGAATTATAGCACGTATGTCCAGTTATTAAACATCAAAAAACTGCATTTTACTAGTGACATAAAATACACGCTTCTTTCTGTGAAGCTTGTTTTATTTGTATCTTATTTGCATGATTTACAAAGAGATAAGGAGTCATTTATAAATCGGTCTATGAATTTTTTTCATTACTTTAAATAAACTACGTTAAGATTCCAACATGATCATTCGAAAACTGAAAGTCACACTTAAAAACAAATGCATAATAATGATTTGTCATGCATACCCACATATCTTAATGAATCTTGAGGATTCACATTACATTTTTTTACACTTTAAGAACTTCTAATACGCTGAAGAGCGAAAAGTGTAGATATGAAAAAATAACTTAGATACTTTAAAAGAATTCATTTGCTATACTGTTTATTCAGATTTGTTTTAACCTTGAATAGTTCATGTGATGTATAAGCATATACATTCGCTTCAAATTACTCAGATCAGTAGTTGCAAGCAATCTAGGACTGTTTAATATTTCAACAATGAGATGTATTTATCATATTAGACAAGTGTTGACTATTTTAGAGCATCAACACTCGTCCATTTATTGTTAGAAAAAACTTAAATTTTTTTTCCTTATCACTTTTTACTCTTACTACTAAACTACTTTTTCACTTTTACTGATAAACTTTCTTTCCACTTCTGATTTGTTAGAAAAATCACACTTTCATTATTTTTTTAATAATAACGAACTTTCAGTTATAATACTTTGATTGTAGTTTTAGGTTTTCTTAACTAAGCTTAGTTTTCCACATTAAACTTTCTTTAAACTTCAGACGAGATCATATTTACAACCTCTTAATTAAAAACAACAGCTCCTATCATTCTTTTAAATCTTATAGCTTTATCTCAGTGATCTAAGCAATTTACTGTTAGAACATATCTGGTCATCTCACGATATTCTTAACTTAACTGTTGTATTACTGTTGTCTTAAATTCTAAGGCAAAAAACAGACTTGGTTGTTTAACAACAACAACAATAATTATCAAAAAGTTACTATTTTTCACATTACTGCGCGATTCCTACTCTCGAGAGTCAACTTAATCGCTTACACACTGACACTGATTCTGACTGATACTGATCTGAGAGGGTTGTATGAGTGACGTATTACATTCATCCCTTACAAGATGTCCTCTACAGGTAGTCGTTAAACCCTGGAGATAACAATATATAGGGGGGAAATATTTAAACACTCAAAAGATTAATAGGTAAATGATAAAGGAATGGATACAAAGGGTATCAAAAAATTATTAGGTATAGAGATTAGTGATGAAGATAATTGATTTACCACCTAGACATCAGTGTGTAGGGGGAGGGGGCTTCTAACGTCCAGCAAACGGCTAATGAGAGGTCTGATTAACTGAGCTGCTAGGACAATGAATCTATAAGTTCGAGGTGCTTTTAATCATCTAGGTTGAATCCTGCAGAAAGTAGAATGAAGGAAATTCAGACGAATCCAGGAGAACGCTCGGAATCGAACAGACGATAGTAATCCGATCACTCAAGAAAACTCTCTCCCTCTCCCTTTTCCTGTTTAAGCCGATGACTTGAGTTCCAAACAAAGTAAACAGAATGAGCAATAAATCTTTGTAGACAATTCTTTTGGTCTATCTAACAATCTTTTGTTTCGATCAGTTGAATTGTCTAACATAAAACTTATAATTAAAAATAAATGATTTATTCAATATTTGACAGATTTTTCGTTGCTAATTTTAATTAAGTAAGAATTTTACGAAGCATGCCAAATAATATTAAATCTACCATGTATGTTGAAAATATTTAAAGTTGTTTAATACACACATAAATAATTGTTAGGTATTTCTCAGTTGTTTCTTTGCACGTGAGATTCTTAAAGCATTTAGTATCCTAAATTTAAAAATGTGTAATATGCAAAAATTCATCAATGACGAATAATGAAGAAGTCCACCCCACAGCATACTATACCTAGCGATATTCGTTTAATTCCTGTTACGAAATGAGTCCTCCTATTATCTGATGAAATAATTTTATAAAAAGAACGTTCATTTTATTATTAATTAATTTTAAAATATTTAATATTACAAAACAGAATCAAGTTTCTTTTTTTTAATGAATCACAATTATTATACATAACAGTGAGTATATGCTTTCTAAATAGATTTTTCACGAGAAAGGAAGAATTTTAATTCCTAGTATTTATTTCAAATTTCAAATTTAATTCCTAATTTATTTACCTAATACAACACTTTTGTTTCATAAAGTTTAATTTTTGCATTTTATTTTCCATTTTTATGCAATCTTTTATTTTTAATTTTTGTCTTTAAAACCTAGTGTTTATTATCTGCTCTTTATTTTTATGTATAATATCACAACTTTTTCATTTTAATCCTAATTTTCTCTTTCTGTTCACGATTTCTTATCTCTTTCTTTAGGTTGTGCAATCGAAGGAAATGTATACCATGTGCACCAAGTAGTTCGACCCTCAAGTGGACCTTGCATGTTATGTCGTTGTGAGTTGGGTGGCATTATGAAATGCGACCCCAGAGATTGCCAACCGCAAGCTCCTCTTCTCTTGCGCTTAAATAAAGATTTCTTTAGGAAGAGATAGTTGCAATTCGCTTGATTAACAGCAACTAGAACAAAATACGAAACTTCCTCGAGTGTGCCACTGCCGTTATTTCATCATCAAAACTATATCCTACTTTTTAAAAAAATGGCTACCTCAAATTACTGAGAGTAACCTTCTTTATCTGTTTTATGTTCATTTTAGCTTTTACTATCAATTGTTTGAGGAAGGATATGTGTCATTTTTTAAACTCCTAATTTTGTATTGTTATTTTACTCGTACATCAAGGGATGTGAGGTATTTTTTTGTTTCTTTCATATGGAAACTGGTTAGGTTTTTAAAGAAGTTTCCTACGGGGCTCAGAGAAGTGGTACTTTAAGCTGTTTAATTAAAAATCGTAAATAAAGTTTGAAAATATCATAACCTTTTTTAACCTTTCATCTCAGCTTATTTATAACATTTAAAAGTGGAAATATTTTTTTCTACGAGAAAAGTGATGTTGAAAGAGGTTATTATATTTAAAAAGTGCTTCAGAAATATTTTGCGCAATTTTGGATTTTATAAAATATTTTCTGAGATGTAAGAAGAGCTTCATATTTTATAATTTATTTATTTATTTATTTAGATAATAGTTTTTTACTTTTAAGAAAATGGTATAAGAATTACAGCTATAAGACTGAATACAAAAGAAAAATTATCGAGTACTAAGAAACAAAAAGAACACCTCAATATTTTTTCTTTTTTTAAATATATAGTATGAATGGCTTAAACAAAGCATTTTCCTCACTGTATTATATTGTAAGGTATATCAACCAAAACATATGAAGTTATTTTCAGTGCATATGAAATTTTGAATATGAAGTACATTTCAGTGCATAACTTTCTTAAAGAACTGAGAATTGCAAAGTAATTTCTGTTTTACTTCTTAATTTATGATTTCTTAAGCGCATTAAAGTACTTTATTTATTTACATCACATTTTGATTATTTATTTTCCATTTATGTTTTTTGTGAGTCTTTATTTTTTTAATATATGAGTCCTTGTAAAGCAAACATATGCTTTTAGGACATTTTGCTATCCCAGGGTTAGGGATTCTTTCACTTTTATTTGATGTTGTGCCAAATCCAACAAAACCAGATATAACTGACAGAAGCTTAACTGGTTTAGTTCGGATTCTTGCTACCTAAGATTTTTTTAAATGAATTTATACCTTTTTAATGTATTTACTATTTTATTCTTTTGATTCGAAATGGAGAACCACAAAGAATTCAATTACATGTAATCATATTCATGTTAAAGAAAGTTCAATTCAATGGAGAAGATTTACTTCTTGATTTCCTTTACTACATGTGCAGAAAATTGGCGAAATTTTTTATTTGTTTTGTAAATATATAAAAATATAACTTTCGTAAGGAATTAAGAAATATATTTACATATTTTTAACTTATCTAATTTTACGCATAAGATCTTAATGAAAAAAAAAATTTAATACATTTTGGACTTCTATCACTTACTTCACAGTTATTGAACACCAAAGTATTTCTTTCTTTTAAAATTATACAATATATATGCTTCAAGGTTAATCGGAAGACATGATACAGGTGATTGGCTACATGAATGTAATTTTGGTGTTAAGTGAAGTTGTTTTGTTTGCTCATTCAGCTTGTGTTTTGAATTTTGGAAAGAGGGCATTTTTTTAAATAGCTGTAGTGCATTAAATAAATGTGAAAAGCAACGTTATCTATTTATTAATTTATCCATGCTCATATGTGTCTGTGTGTTTATATTGAATGTATTCATATTTTGTAAAGAATGTCATTTTTTTAAAAATAAAGCTTTAGATATTTAATTGTGTATTTATTTAATTTTCCATATGTATCAATAGAACTGAAATAATTTCAAAGAAAATTAAAGATTATTAAAAATACAATACTTTCAAATTAAAAAACTAATTTAATTTGGATTTTTGGCTGAATTCCATTTTGTATCTTTTAAAGAACGTAACAAATTTCAGTTAAGGATTTATTACTACTGATTTAAACTATTCTGTTATAGTGTGAGAACAATAAGGAAAAATAAATAATAATATTTAACACCTTTTGACCTCAAAAAGCATTTATTTAATTTCATTACATCTGAACACTTTTACACTGACTGCAAAGAATTAGGGATCATTAATCATGAAATTTCACTAATTTTCTTTAAAAAGCTTATTTCGTTTGAATTTTATTCTAAATTGACTATTGACAGTGTATAATGGAGTATTTCGTAAACTCTCCTTAAGGATTACTTAATTACATATTTAAAAGCGCTTATCTCATAATATGACACATTTGGAATTATGCAGACATTACTGACCTCCGTACAGCACTTTGAGCTCTACAGAATAACTGCTATAATGTTTCACTTTTATCAATTGGAAAAACATTATATTTCATTAGTTATCGGATAAAAAGATCTATAATATGTAGTTTTTTGGCAAAATATTTTAAAGGTGAATTGATTCTAGTTACGACGTTGATTTTACTTCAAAGTGTGTGTGCGTGTGTGGTTCTATATCTAGACCAGCGTCCTACTAAGTGCTTTCGAAGCAATACTGCTCAAAATGTGGAAAGTCGAAAAGGGACTGCCCAAAATTTACTCTCCTCTGGAGAACATTAGCCTTAGAGTGGTTTGGTTGCACCAACTTAGGAATAGACTCCTTGGTCATGAGAACTTGAACGAGGCGTATATTCTTAAAAAATATCAAATGAAAATATCTCTATAATGAAGGGAATAAAAGCCTTTTATTATCTGCCATCGGTTTATCTCTTTTAGAACTGTAAAATTATCTCCCATCAAGTTTTGAGAAAATTTCGCTTTATTTTATGGATGAAAACAAAAATAGTAATAGATTATCGGCCATTGCGAACACCACCTAGGAAAGGGTTAATCCCAATTATTATTAGTAACTATTCTGAAAAATATCAGTTACTCATTGACTTAGGGGAGGGTGGTTTTCAGACGAGACCACCAAACGTCCAGAATGCTGAAAGGACTCAAAATTCTTTGGATGATGTAATTGCAAAAAATATGCATAAATGCATTATTGAAATAGGTGAATCCGATTATATGTAGCCTATGATTTTAGTTGAGGTACCTGGTAAAGATCACAGACGATGTATCGATTATCGTAAATAAAACGAAAAGATTAGAGAACTGAATATTTTCCTCTCCTAAATATCCAGGAACGCGTGGAAGGATTTTAGCAGCTAAATTAATTACCATCCTTGATTTTTCAAAAGAATACTGACAAATTAGATTAAGTAAAAATTCTCTACGTTACACAGCTTTATGCACTAACTTTGAGGCTTACAGATACCTTAGAATGAATTTCGGGTTAAAGAACGCTTCTTAATTCAGAAGCAAACTCATGGCTGAATCACTAAAAGGTCGCGAATATTTCGTTGTCCCATATCTAGATGATACAGCTATTTTTTTTTCAAATACATAGGAGTGTCATTTAAAGCATTGCTCCGCAACCTTTTCTCACCTACGACGCACCAAAATTCTTTCTAGAATTCCGCGGCACACCAAAAGCTAAAGTATATAGGTATTAACTGATACACAAATTTTACAATAAATGTTTGTTTTTATTTGAAAAGTATACATACATATAAAACCATATATTTATTTCCAATCAATCATAATAATTGTTAATGTGATACCTGCGCTTGTTTCAATGAACACAAAAGTTTTATATTCGGCTCAATATTTGACAACGCAACCCGAAGTTCTTGGTCAAGATCTTTTAAGCATGACTGCTTATCATTTTTAATTAATACAAGAGCAGTGTATAAATTGTACCGTCGGATTTTTTTGTCTTACACAAGAGACAAAACCTTTTTTACGACCCGTCATTGCCACAGCTCCATCCGTGCAAACAGCAATGCAGTTGCTCCATTGAATATTACATATTTTGAAGAAATCATCGGTTACTCGAAAAATTTCTTCACCGGTAGTTCGCTCTGGAACCTCCTTACAAAATAAATAATGTTCTTTAATAAAGTCCTCTTCAACGAAACGTACAATAGCTATCAGCTGTGCTTTATTTTTAATATCAGTTGTTTCATTGATCTGAAGCGAAAATTTTCAGCTGATAACAGTTTTTTAATCAGTGTTCCTAAAATATCGCTTAACATATCGTGAATACGTCTTTTAACAGTATCAGTAGACAACGAAACTTTATTCACTTCCTTAACTTCATTGGGCCCAAGCATAAGTCTAACAATTTCCATGCATGCTGCTTTAATAAGTGTTTCGCCGACAGTATGTGGCTTCTTCTGACGTGCAATTAATTTTGCAACATGATAGCTAGCTTCTAATGCCTTTTCAGAAACTGTTACGGCCGATTTCATAAATTTCTTCTGTTTTTTATTTTGTTCTAAGCACCTCTTAAAATATTGTTTGTCTTTGTTGGCGCAGCTAGGATGGCTTGAATATAGATGCCGCTTTAATTTACTGAGTACCATTGAGTCGTTTGATAGCTGATCTCCGCAAATGATGCGCTGTGGTCTTGGTGCCGTTTCGTCACCACACCACGAGAATCCATATTTAATGTAGTCTTCGTCGTACTTCTTTTCACTACCTTCTTTAGGTTTTTTTTGTAACACTTGTGCTGGGTTCTTCATCATCTGTACGTGAAGACGAATCTTTCCGACGTAAAAATTTATCCATATTTAAAGGAGCATAAAACTTAAAAATTGTTATACGAAGAGCGTTAACCATACATAATTCAGTAAGGTAACTAATAATAATTATCGTTAGTGGTAGGAACGTGTTTCTTTAACTTTGTGTTGTAAAATAGTGACAACAATGACATACGAGTGAACGTGATGTACCACGCGCAAATGCAAATAACACATGCGCATGAGTCTTCAACGACGCGCATAACGGTCATTTTGCTTTATCTATGATTAATTTCGTGGGCCTTGGTGTTTACACAACACACTGTGCAGTTTTCAACTGTTCTCACCTGAGGACCATTGAATAATTATTTAGTTATAATAATTATTCTATAATATATTTAGAAAAATAGACATTATTATGAAAAAGAATTGTCATTTTGTATTAAATACATGATGAAAAATTGTAAAATGTCAAATACAATGTATTTCACCGCGGCACACCTGTATCTGGCTTATGACACACCAGTGTGCCGCGGCACACCGGTTGCGGAGCACTGATTTAAAGCACACAGAATTAGTTTTTTTCGCATCGTAAAGGCGAGATTAACTCTTAAGCAATCGAAATGTAAATTGGTCAGAATTGTGTCATCTACTTACGCCATAACGTAGGTCAAGGTCCCAGGTCTCCCTCTCAAGTCAAAGTTCAGAATGTCATACAACCTCCACCGAAAACTAAAACAAACATCAGAGTTTTTCTCAGATTAGTAAGCTACTGTTCATATTACATTCGCATATATTCTGTGATAGCAGCTGTGTTGACTGATGCATTAAAGTGAAAGGAAAAGAAAAAGGAAATTCTTTCTTCAACAGACTGCAAAAACACATACATGAGCTAATAAAAAAATCTAGCTAAAATGCTCCAAATGTTGAATAAGAGCTTATTGTACAGACTCCTCACATTCTGGGATATAGTGACACAGTTGAATGACAAAAATGAAGAACACACACACACACATAAATATATATATATATATATATAATAAAATAATTTATCTAAGTAAAAAAGTCTCAAACTTTGAAAAACGGTATAGTAAAACTGATAATGAATGTGTTAACACATCAATCAATAACTCCCGAGACTAACATTGAAAACAACATTTTTTTTGCAAAATTTTTTTTTATTCATCAACATAACACCTTTTGTTAATCACCTTTTAGGGTGATACAATCGTTCCAACGCTTTTCCAAATCTTTTTTTTTTTTTTTTTTTTAAAAAAAAAAAAAATTTTTTTTTTTTTTTTTTTTTTTCGCAAGAAATCTTTTTTGTTGCGAGTAAATAGCGTTAAACAGCTTTCTGAATCATCGACTCGTTGCTGTTTTTGTTCCATCGAAAGCAATCGCGGCACCCACTTGGAAAAACCCTTTTTCATGCTCAATTTTTCATGAAGGATAGTAAATACACTTCCATAGGATATCTGTGTCATCTCAGCAATCTCACGGAGCTTCACTTTACGATCTTTCATTATAATTTTTGTCACTTCACTCACATTTTCCGGTGTAACGGCTTCCACAGGTCTACCCGAGCGTTCCGCGTCATTTGTGTCGGTACGACCACGTTTAAACTCGGCAAACCACCGACAAATCGTTGCTTTTGATGGACAAGAGTCCGGGTAACATTTTTCAATCTGTTTCGCTTGCACGGTTGTTTTACCCATTAAAAGCAATGTTTTATCAGAACACGAAACTCAGGTTTTCCATTTTTAAAACAAACTACAAAACCATTACTCCAACCTCGATAACTCAGCTGTTTCTGGTCCGATCGATTTAAAACTTTGATTCACGTTCAAAAGGTTAGTACTCTAGAACCAGTTACTGTGGTTTACTAGAGCGCCATCTCTGGGTTGATCTCAGGAGGTTATTGATTGATGTGTGGTATGTTTGTTATAAATAAGGCTTATATATTTAGATGAGAATGAATTTTTAGTAAGGATGGATCATAATTCGTTAATCTGGTTGAAGAAAAACATCAGTACAAACACTAAATTACGATAGGTCCAGGCGTTTCAACCATATAATTTAAAAATGGAATATCGTTGAGGTAAAACCAAAAAGATGCAGATCAGCAGATACTAGATAGATAGATTTAATAATTCTTGGGTGGTTTTTTTTTTTTGGTGAAATATAGTATTTTACGATAAGTGTAGAAAATTTTCTGCATTAGATTTATCTGTTTTGAAATATGGGTATAGCCATGTTTAGAAATTATTCTGAGAGTTTATATATATATATATATATATATATATATATATATATATATATATGTATATATATATATATATATATATATACTTTCTTTACTCAAAATATTCATATCTAATAAAACACATCAAGCAAGATAAAATTAATATAGAAAATTTTAATACTCTTACTCACTATTATACACAATGTGAATGTATATTTTACTATTATACACAACGCGATATTGAAAATGCATCACCAAAAAGGAGTGGCCGGAAAGCAACGAAACTCGGCAAATAGAGAGGGGAGACAGCAACGAATACGAGCAGCAAGTGATATTTGTTTCGAAATCATATGTAAAATACAGAGCGAGGACAGCGTCGGCTCAATAGGTTGTAAGACCACCGTGGACGGTGATACACGAAGCAACATGTCTAGGTACAGAGTCAGTTAGAGTACGGATGGCGTCCTGAGGAATGGCTCTCCATTCCCTATCAACCATTTGTCACAGTTTGTCTTCTGAACGCGGCAATGGTAGGGTCTGCAAATAGCATCCAGTCATATCCCAAATGTGTTCAATTGGTGACAGAACAGAAGAGAACGGTAGCCAGAGAAGTATGTGTATACCTTCCAGAGCACGTTAGCTGATGCGAGTAATGTGCGGTTGGTAGCTATCCAGCTGATAAAGGACATTGGACACCCCCTGAAGGTAGGGGAGTGTCACCAGCCACAGCACATCATCTACGTAACGTTGGGCCATCATAGTGTCCTGATTACGAACTAGAGATGACCTAGAATCGTAAGCAATTGCGCCTCAAACCATTATTCCTCATTGTCACGCATTGGGGCGTTTCACTCTTGCTGTCGGATTAGACCTGTCTCCACGTCATTGCCATACTCGTACGGGGCGACTATCATTGGAGAAACAGAAATGTGACTCATCTGAGAACTCCATCCAGTGCCATTCTTTCGTCCACATCGCTTGAGCCCAATACCATTGCAAAACGACTTCTATATCGTGGGGATCAATGGAAGTCAAAACTGAAGCCAGGAATGCAAGCCAGTTGCAACCAATCGACAGGAAATGATTCTGATTCATATGGGAACATCTAGAATGTGTTGAACATTCAGCAGAATGAAGATAAAAATGGCTTCTGGGTCCACCACCGTTTGTCGGAGGATACGTTGATCCACGCTTGCTGACCTCACTCTGTCTGCACCTGCACCTCTCAAACTTGCCACATTTTCTTGTTTCAACCATCTTCTCCTCAACCTGTGCACTGTGGGTGCGTCCAGGTGTGTGTCAGCTGATATTTGTCGCATGGACAATCCCACCCTTCTCAGTCCCATCACCAAGCCCCTCATAAAATCGTCTGTCTTCTGGAACTGCCTCCATTGACAACGGTCTGGCATTCTCTGCTATTACAATCGTCCTCTGAGACAAGAACAAATTTTCTACGATGATTTCCCTTGTAGACATAAAGGCATGAAAATTTAACGTTCAGCAGGTTCCTTCCATTTTTATCTTCTAAGTGAGCTGGAGAGTTGCACATTTCACATCATTCGCATAACTCGGGGACGTGCGCCTATCCTGAAATTTGTATAATTTTCTGGCCACTCCTTCTTGGTGTTTCACTTTCAGTATCGCGTAGTGTACGAGGATTAATAAATTCTATTCCTCTACAGCTGACCTGCTGAGACTTTCTGCATTATTGTGGCTTTTACCTGACCTATGTTCCATTTTTATGTTATATGGTTGTGATGCCAAATCATAGCCAAAGGAGATCTCGTTAATCTAGGGTTTGAGGTGATATATGTATATTTATCTTTGCTTTCAAAGAAGCAAATAAATCTGTGCTCGAATTTGATTTTTATGTATGTTATTTGTATATTTATAAAAGAAAAGTTATTAAAGAAAAGGGCTACTTAAATTAATATTTGTATTTTTGAAGTATCAAAATGAACATGTCTGCTTAAAGTTTTATTAATATGCATATCTGATATTATATATGTTTTAATGTATCTATGTTATTATTATGATTGGAATCCATATTTTTCAATTTTCAATTAATATCATTTAACAATATTTGATCTGTTGATGCTTTTTTAGTTCCGTAACAAGAACACTCACTTTTTAAAGCAAAATATTCTCGTTTTTTAATTTCGAATTTAATGTCTTTACAATATAGTTCAGGACTTATTATAGTACTTGTGTGTGATAATAAGTAAATCTTTCTACAAGTATAATCTCATCCTATGGACGGATTTCTTCATAACATTTTAAAAAACATTAACTTTTCGCCAGAGAAAAATTTTTCCAAAGAGGGTGGAGCTGTATCATATCCATTCCTGGTTCTTATCACTTGAGTCGGCCTTCTTGTTAAGTCCGTTGGTCGACCTGCCAACCCTGATATTGATGGCGTGTTCTGGCATTTCTCTCCATCTAACTATCCCCCTTTTTTACATTATGAAGTTCATAAATAGCAGAGCGTTTTGTGCATCTGGACCACCTGAGCCACATGTGTTATCCGAGATACTCGTATCATAATTCTACATATCTTAGATATTTCGACAGGGCTTTAATGATATTAAAGAGCAAGAACGAGAAGTCCATAATTTGTTTCCATACCTCTATTCACAAATTTTTATAAGTACATATATATAAAAAAATTAAATACTTGTAACTTAGAGTCCAAATTATTTTTTCTATTTCTTCATAATTTCTCAAATTCTCTTTCAAAAGGTACACTACTGATATGACACCATCAGTAGTTGGTAATATTGAAGGACTTATTACCCTCTGCAAGAAAACCGAAGCTATTTCCAAACTTTATGTCGTATCACTGTATCATCCACCAAGAAGCTTTATGTAGCAGAATATTGCCCTTCGGATACACCATGAAAATAATAACAAACATAATTAAACTTTAGTCGAGCAGCTTGTTTCTGAAGATTCTGATCCCATTCTGAATACTGAGGTACGTTAGCTCAGTATAGACAAAATTCTTTTAGGATTTGTAAATTTAAATGAAGAAATAAAAAAAAAAAATATCGCAAGACCCCAAAAATGAAAATTTGTTAAACACAAACGTGCTTTCGTTGATGGTAGATTAGGTGAGAAATTGTAATATTTAAACTTGTAGCTGAAGGGAAAAGAAAGCATATAGTTTTAAAGATAGAGTCTGTTAAATCACTTAAAACTAAACTGGTTTTGAGGACAACATATCTGCAGATAAAGATACTGGTATGTTTCTCAAATATGAAAAAAAAAAAATTATGGGTGAAGCTGAAATTGACTTTCCCTCAGTTGTGTTATCAACCTCCAATTACTTGAAGACCTGTTTGAAAAGCGATTTCAGCAGTTTTTATTATTATCAGGTTCATGATCACCTCTTGCATCAATCTTTTTACCTGCCAAGTAAATGTAACCAAAATAACTGCATTAGTTGCAGAGATTATTCAAACAAGAACTAGTGCTAAAAGTTTTGCTTCTTCAATATGACACTGTCCTAAATAACAGAAATAAATTTCCATTCTTGAAAAAGCATCATTTAAGATAAAATCATTTTTTTGGTTTTCCATACTTTTTTGCGTGAATCCTTGTTTTCAATAATTAATATTACAAAGAACGAGGTACAAATTTCGACTAACAGATGTACATCTTGATGATAGCTTACGAACAGGAATATATATGTATATATATATGCTTTGCCGAAGATCATATTGTCTTTTTAAAGGTTACATTTGTATAAAGAATTAGTATAGCAACGAATTGCAGACCAAAGAATTTTTTAATTTTGCTGTATTATTAAGTAATTTATTTATTTAACCTAAGAATATAATCAATAATTTATATATCTAAAATTATATTTTTGGAATAATTTTTTTGTGTATTATCAAATATTAACCTTTAATTTTACTTTGAAAATATATATGTGCTCGCCGCCCCACCGATATTCTAAAATTGGCTATAAGTACATAAAGGAGGGAATCCTTATTTTAACCAATGAATTGAACACAAAATTCTTCATTTCTTTCCTTTTTGCAAAAAAAAAAAGTATTAAAAAATCGAAGGGTGTAATACTTTAAGCTTGAAATTTTGATTCCGGAAATCGATTTAGGGCCAATTGAAATTGATTTTTCCTAAGTTAACAGATTTTAAGCAATAATTTTGAATATATAGTATAAATGAAATTTTAAAAAGGCCGAAATAATTACGAATATATTATACGTAAAAAAATATCTCAGAAAAAATTGAAAATCAGTTTAGATTTAGGATACTAAAAATTTTTAAAATTTTCTTTAGGCACTTCTAAGAAATGTTGAAAAATTTAAAACTTCACTCACTTGTATATTCACTCGAATGAAGAACTTTTCTTCATTTAAGATTCATTTTCTGCTTCGTTTACTAAAAAAAATAATACCTATTGGGATCAGGAAAAAATAACATCATAATCCATCCAATTTTTCACATGATGCGATAATAACCTAAAAATAATTATTGATTAGAATTAGATCACAACATTATTTAATTATAATGAGAAGATAGTCCGAAAAATATAAAATACTTATTTAAGATTACAGTGCAGGTAAATATACGTCATTATAATCCTTGTTAATGAATTTCTGCATGCTTAATTTCTTATTCCTAATTCTTTTTTTAAAAAAAATTATTATTTTCAGTTACTTTTCAGATCATGAAATCTTGTATGTTTCCATTGAAAATAACGTTCAGAAAAAGAAAAGTATATACTTTGGAAGAAAATCTAAACTTTTTTGCTCTTATTCAAATTTTTGAAACAACAGTAGTTACAGCAGTGGTTAAAAGACGTTGTGTCTAATGATATAATAAAGGTAAGGATTAATGTGCATCAAAAATATTACAGCAAAACTACAACTTCTGTAATAATAAAATTTAAAACTATTTTTCAGAAAATGAGAGTTTGATTTACAAATAAACTATTAAGATTTACATCCATTACACTTAGTTGATAAGATAAACTTAAAAGAAATATAAATTATATATAAGTTTATATGTAAAAAAGTTTATTGGTTAAGTATTTGCTGATATATCTTAAATTTCATAAATTTTCTAATTTATCTTACATTTTAACAGCCATAGTAATGCATTGTTAAGTTATCGTTATTTCTTGATCCCAATCCTCTTAGTTAACTTTAATTTTTAATTTATAGAATCACTTGGTTTCCAAATTTACTAAGATCTGCATTTCTCACACTCTGAGCTAATTGGAATATTCCCCTACCAACCGTTCAATCTCCTTGTAAAATACATAAAGATCCCTTCATCTGTTACCATATGATCCATATAATCCTTAATTTAATTTCCTGGAGAAAGGAACTGGAAAAAAGTATTGTCAATTTGAGCTAAATAATTAGAGTGAGTGGACGTGTGTCAGCCACTATTTTCGATGTATCTGTCTTCCTTTCGTGTGAACATAAAGTAAATTTGTAATTCATTGATTTCAAGTTTCCTTATTGCGCCATAACTGTCTCGACTTAAGTACAAACATTTACAATTCAATATTTAATAAGTACCGAAGAATATGTGTGTGCATTGAATTATAATATATATATATATATATATATATATATATATATTAAATTATATATATTTATATATATATATATATAATACTTATTGCCTTGCTTCAAGAAAAGATAAAAACTTTAAATTAAAAATACCAGAATTAATGTAAATTAGCTATTCGTTGCTACTTGTTGATAACTAATGCTTTTGTTTATGAAGAGATGTATGGAAATCGTTGTACTTACTAGAAAAACTTATAATATCGATTAGTTTTTCTCGAGCATTTCGGTCTCTAATGAAATTTTGAGTAGATGAAATGCCTTTCTTACTGTTTTGCGGTATTTACATTTTATCAAATCCCTTAAGGCTATAATTTGATAATTCTTACATATAATTATTGGTACTTATCTAAAGAAATATTCAGATTGCATTGAAATTTTAGGCACGTTCTACGTTTGGATCAATGTTTTTCCTAAATCTCTCGCATAAACTAAGAAATTAAATTAGTTATTAATTAAAGAATTTTGCTATTAAGGTTGGAGATGTTTTGGCTATGTTTTGGTTGGCCATTCAAATTGTCTTGTTCTAGGAGTTTTCAATCATCAATTCATCGATGTTTTTAATTTGCACATCCTTAAACCCTTCTCCATCAATTACGTATGGCAACGCTAAAATTTTGGTTGATTGTCTGTCTCTAGTATTGTCTGTGGCACTAAACTTCAGTTATTAACGCCTTCTGATTAAGATACTTTTCAAGGGCATTTAATGAATGTGCTGAGAAAATTGCTAAATAAGTACTTGTAATGCAATCCACACCAAGTTAAGAATTGGTTGTCTGAGCAGTCAAAAGAAAAAAAAAAAAAGATGCAAACTTAATTTGTGAGATGCATATAGATTCTATCTAGAAAATTAGCCTCTCAATTTATGGGTCATCTTAACGCAAGAAGTTTTGTAGATCCTTACATCATTCACGTCTCCAAAAGAAAAGAGCCGTGGCTTACTGATCAGCGATCTTAATTCGTGTTAGAATATATCAGTAGAGTAAAAAAAGAAATTCGGCTTTTTCTTGAACCGTGTTATTTTATAATCATGTAAAAAAAAAGTTGAGTTTATATGCTTAGCTAATGACTTGAAGCATTCTAATTAACAATTAAAAATATTTACAAGGCAAAAAATTTTATACGAAGTGTTAGATAAAATGGACTGTTAATTTATATTAATTAGATCAATAACCGTGTCTAAACCCTGCAATATTACAAAATTTTGTATGGAGTGACTGGATCATAAACTATTTTGATAAAATCGCTAATTAAGCCATTTTGAATCTGGATCTGTATTTTATTATTATTATTATTACTTTACATCCACGCCAACGTGAAAAAACCAACTAAAAAGAAACAAAGAAAAGACTTTAAAGTTTCGATCAGAAGTTGCTCTAAGGCAAAACAACCCTTTGGTAGAACTAAGTATTTGATTAGATTAGTGCTTCAACTTTAAGAGTATGCTTCGTTTTCTTAGTTTTATACTTGTTAAATATCTCAATATAGTCATTTATAGCTGTCAATGAAGTAATTTTGTCACTAGACGATAGTAGACCTTTCTGAATTGTATCTTTTTTTTAATTTTGTGAGCTAAAAATATGCTTCTTCAAGTATAGGTATTCTCAGCTCTTTAAGCTGAAAATTTGAATTCGGGATTTGCGTTTTTCTGTATGAAAAATATAAAGCAGTTTAGTATGCGTATTATGAATGAAAACAGGTTAACTCATTTTATATAGGGAAAAAAAAGTGATCGTTTTTCCTTTTTCTAACCAGTCCAAGAGTATGTGACACCCTACGCATCCCAAAAAAATCCCCGCTATAACCCTTTCGGCCGATGAGACCGATTTCGCCTTCTTTGGAGCACATTTACCTGAAGTAACCTATTGTTTTGATTATTGTTTGGCTTACGGTATATGAGAATGAACCCAGGTTTCATTGACGGTGACAACTCAATGAAAAATGACCCCAATAACTCGATTTAGCAGCTATTGGTTGCCAAATCGAACATAATCTATGAGTATGTGTCGAATTTGTTTCGGTTCCGCTTAACAGATGAAGCACTCAATGGTAACATCAGCTGGCCTTAACAATATCATATTTTACTAAAAAGTTGTACTTTTTTTTAACATGCTCTTAAAACCAAAAACTGTGCAATGCATATATGAATTACTTTAAAATTATTATCTCTTCCAATATCACATGCCCTTTCATATAACTCTTTTATAGAAACTCTTAAGATTCATGATGTACAAATGATGAAGGTGTAATTGGTGATAATGACGTCTAAATTTCATGTAATATATCATAAAAACTAGTTGAGGCTACTTTTATGCACAATTTTCTACGTTACACAGCATGAAGCATACACTCATCATCCATTTTTAAATAAGAATCTTTGAAGGGAATTAATATTCAAAGTTTGAGTCAAATCTTATACCACACATAACAAAAACTCATTAATAAATAAAATATTTTTTTGTAAACTCTTTAATGTAAGTTGAATATCATCTTTATTTGCTTAGAAATTTAAGAATTGTTTATATTTACACTAAATACAACAAAACAATGAACATTTTATCTGGTAATTCTTTCTTTTCCATACGTTCATGCATTCAAATCATATAAAATCTAATTTCTTCTTTAAAATACCGAAAATCCACAGCATTGAAGCTATATATTTCGATATTTCATCTAAAAATTTAATTTGGAAAACTAGAAAAAATTTAATAGAGTACATGAATGAATTAAAATGATGACGTTAGCTAAAATGCTATTTCGACAATATAGTTTGAATAAATACATCTGTCGAAATTTTATCATAATTTTCTCCAGAAATAAAGTAAGAAAATTGGACGAATATATATATATATATATATATATATATATATATATATATATATATATATATATATATATATATATATATATATATATAATAAATATATATATATATATATATATATATATATATATATATATATATATAAATTCATTAACTAAATATATACTTCCCATTTATATTTCAAACTGTCTTTAGTAGATGGAGCCACATTTCAACTAACTGCATAACATATCAACTCTTAAAATTTTTTAGACTTATGTCAAATATTGAGTAATTTTAAAATATGCGAATTGAGTTATATGAGCATATCATATCCCGAATTTAAAATTTAGAATCATTGAATAAATGTCTTCTTTCTCTTTGTAAAATAAAAAGTTAAAAACACATTTGACATTGAAGTACGTAAGATACAATGTGAAAATACATGTTCGGGATGTTGCATGGGCAGAAATTTAAGGGGTGACAGAAAACATCAAAACAAGCAATTTTCACCATACCATGCAGTGGAAAGTAAGCATATGTAATGGAAATTACAAAGCGCGAGTTTTCTTACACGTCGTCATTTCTACCGAGGATTTCAGGAGGCATGGCGACGTACAGAAACCAGGAAAGGGCCTGAAATCCACGGTAGAAATAATGATGCGCTGAAAACTCGCGCTTTACACTTTCCATTATAGCGCCGTTGTGGTTCACCGCTTGTTCTGCACCTACGCATTATATGCGAAAATTGTTTGTTTAGATGTTTCTAGCACCCCTTAAATTTTTGCCCATGAGTTCCAAAACACCCTGTAAGCGAGGTCAAATGGAATGTTTAAAACAGAAGCGAGAGGAATATTAAGACATTCTACATTCGATCTGAGAGAGAAATCAGTGCTTTGGCACTTTTATTTATGAAAACGTGTTCCAGGTTTTGGTATATTCTTCAACATCAAGAGAAAACACTCTTATGCATTTTTCAAAGTTGCATTTTTGTTCAAGAGTATTATTATGGGTAAATAAGATTCTTATTCAAAATGACCTATACAGAACACAAGCAAAACTATTAAAACAGCAGATGGGAACTTTATACAATGTAGTGAAGTAATTATGAAGAGAACTGCGTTTCATTGAATTCACAAGGAAAATAATTTCTTAAGCCGCCAACATATTCACCCAGTTTTCTAAGTGGATTGACGTAAATATATCTCATTTGATGCGGAAAGAAAGGTCATATCTTCTTAAAAAAACTTAATAAAAATTAATTAGAAATTGCATCTGATGTTGGCTTGTGAGAAGCAATATATATTATTGATTAATTCCTTTTCAAACGTTTATTTATTCTTTTGTAGTAGGGGAAACCGTATTGCACAAACTTAATATACTTTCAGAAATCTCATCGCTTAGAAAGAAATAAAATAGGCAACGAAATAAACCTGAAAGAGGTTTCATAGGTTATATATTACTTTTTTATATTCCCCATAAAGGCCATTGCTCGTGTGTAACCTCATCATAATAGATTCACCTGATGTAGCAACTGGTTTTTGCTTTATGAGTATAACAATTTTCACGTTTCAAGGAATGGACGACTTCTTTTTAATGCATTTCTTTACAGGTAGAGCATTACTGGACGTAGTAAGGAATTAAATATCAAAAAAAAAAAAGAGTTATAATGTAGCTTAGAATAAAGTGCGAAAAGACTAACTTTGCATTATAATTTTTAAATATATTAAAAAAGTGAGCTTAATTTGAAAAAGAATTTTTTCGCATGAGATTGAATGCTTGGTTTTATTAACGTAGCACTAGAAGCAACACGAGGGCTGTATTTGCGATGGACCTCCTAATTTTGAACCTCAGTCAAATGCTAATAACGGCACCTGAGCTGGAACCTCCCACTCCTAAATTCCGTACTATGACAATGGGAGGACTTTGAGCCTTGACAGATTCAACGGAGATCAGGCCCGGCTACGTGGTGGGTCTTTAGTGTTATCAAGGCTCGAACCCTAGACTCGTCGAAAACTGCCTGCCGCGAGTCGAGACCATAACCAATAGGTTGCCACAGCTTTTTTATTTTACGTATATATTTCTAAGCAACCGCTTCCAAACTTTTAAAGTTGTTGTGATAGGTGAAAGGACATGCTCGCGAACTCGCGACAAACATTGTTTCAGTCGAGTTGTGGATTCGAGTCTTGATTTCACTCAAAAATAATTGTGTAGCCAGGATAATGCAAGCAAAATCTGCCGGGTTCAAAGACCTCACATTCATATGACGTGGTGTGGGTTGATTGATAGTTTTTTGTTTGTTTGTTTTATAGAAATGTAGCTCCTAGAAGTGGTATTGGCGATGGATTTTGTAAGTTTAAACTTCGGTCGATTGATGAAATTGACACCTGAGATGAAACCGCCGTCTCTAAATTTCAAAACCACGCTAACGGGAGAACTTGAAGTCTCAACAGATTTAACTTCAACAGCCCTACTATGCAGCAAGTCTTTTGAAGCATCAGGACTCGAACCCACAAATCGACGGAAACAACGCCAACCGTGCGTTCGCGACCAGTACCTATAGGTTACTGCAGTCACATACGTGGTGTGGAAGCTTAGAGAATGGCGTACAAGCTCAGGAGTCCTCCTCATCACTCTTGACTTTGGTTCTCAGCTACGAAGTCCGCTGTTTATCTACTGATATGTTACTTCTTAATGTGATGTTGATAAACAATCACTCACCCACTCACCCGGATTTGTAAATCTTCCCAAATGTTTATTCCATAATGTTCTATAACTTTCAAGCCAAATTTAATATTCATTGCGTGCATATCTAAGAAAAAAACATATTAGTTGAATATTTTCTTACAATTTCAAGAACTTTTCGAAATATCTCTTTATATGTTGTGTGAAAATTTACAAATTTAAAGGAGTTAAAGGAAAATATCTATAGGCTAATTTTTAAGAAGGAAAATATCTATGGACTAGTATTATACTGACTTCTTTTTATTATTCAATTATTTTCTTAATAAATAAACATATGAATAATCAGCTTTCCAGGTATTGGCCATATTTATTAATTTTTAAGCCGTACTACTTAAGACATCCATAAAAATTTCCATAGCCCTAAAAAAAGTTTTATATATATTTCAATTAAAAAAGGTTCCCTTTATAAAGCGGTAAAGATTCCAAACTAGTATCTTATGTAATTTAACGTTTTTATATAATATTTTAATAAATCTCTATTTTAAAAATCGTTTTAAATGTTTAATGTCTTCTTATGATTAGGTTTTTCCTCTGAGGCTCTCAGGACTCGAAATTATCAATCCCAATACGGAATTACACAAAGCTCTTTTATACCTATTCATAATTTTTATTTTAAATCGTCTATTACAATCAGAGCTCTAAAAGTTGTGAATTCCTCAGTCCAGGCATATAGGTATTCGAAATACTTTATTTACTTAAATGTAAAAAAGTTCACATATGTAACAAAACGGATTTGTTTGTTTATTGGGATGCATTCTTGTGTTTTAATTTCCATTCAACTAAACTGAAAGCAATTCGAAAATTTCCAAAATTAAATTTAGTTCTCACTATCGTTATCTAAAATTTTTAAGGTTGTTCCAAACCGAGAGAATTTATGAACTTTAAGCTTCGATTTCTCGATAAATCTGGCCTTAAATTGTATAAAAATTATCATTACCCCTTAATAACGCTTACAACTTAAATGTGATAGTTTTTAATGTTATCTATATTTAAATTAAATCATAATAAATCAATATAAGAATAAAGAAATATATTCATCTGAAATTTTTGTATAAATATTTATTTTAAGATGATAATTTGATTCAAATATGCAATTAAAATGTCACATAAAATAATTTTATTCAATTTTTTTTTTAAAATTGCCCCTGAGAATTGTAATAATTTAAATGAGTTATTGAGGTATTTATATATATATATATATATATATATATATATATATATATATATATATATATAGAGAGAGAGAGAGAGAGAGAGAGAGAGAGAGAGAGAGAGAGAGAAAATATATTGAATATTCTAAAAGAAAACTTAACAGCATATACCTATTCAAGATAAGTTTGCAGTTTTTAAAAATATAATGGAGATCAACATTGTTAAATTGCCTAAATATTTTAATTGATCAAAAATACAATTAAATAAGTTATACACTTAATGTGAAATAATTTCAATAGATGGCAGCACAAACATATTTGATCGTTTTTTGAAGAGTAAATAAACGTTTTTATAATTATATCTTAGATCAGGAATTATTTTATAGAGTTATTTATTTAGCAATTATTTTTTGATCTGCATTCTAAGAAAATGAATAACTTAAATTGAAAAAAATTGATTTTAACATTTGTCATTATAGTGCAAAATAAATACTTATAAATAAATACAATAAAAATATACATACAAAGGTTACAAAATCAAACATATTTCTCTAGATTTCCTAAAAATGAATAATAATTTTTTTGATTTCATTGATTGTATTTCTCCTTGTCTCCACATCCATGAAACAGGTTTTTTTTTTAAAAAAAATTATGTTGCCACACATTTTATTTAATTAAATGTTTATTACATTATTTATTTACACAAAAATATTAGTTTTGTAGGTCACGTGCATGATATGCTTATTTATTTAATTCTAAATCTATTTATAACGAGAAAATACAAAGTGCTCGTTATGAACGGAAGAAAAACAAAGTTCAGAAAACTATGAAACTTGTAAAAGTTTGAGGTAATTTTCTTTTATATCTTTCATGTTAAATATTATTCTCAGTAAATGAAAAACTCAATCAATATTCAATTAAATTAAACGTAGTATTACATTACATATTAAATTTATTATCAAGAAATTTCATAAGTATTTACAATGGCATTAAGCTTTACTCATTTATGAAATATTTTACAGCAATAAATTTGTCGAATTTGTCGAATCATTTTTTTTTTTCAATTTCTTCATAGAGATTTAATATATCATAAACATAATATATACTCTTTTTAAGATAAGTTTTATCACACATTAATAAACTGGATAAAATAATAAGGAATACAAATATTTACTATAAATTAATTATAACGTTTGAAGAACATCCGCACAAATTATTCAGTGTTACTTGTTTCTCTCCTTTCAATCATTTTACGAACAGACTTTTCTCTTTCATCTTTTTATGATTTATAAGACATTTCTAATGTTGTAATTATTACCATTCTTACAGATCAGCTCTTTCTTGAGCAAATAAGAAACAAATTTCCACCTAAAAAAAGAAATTTTATATATATAGGTTTCTACTAAGGTATCGGAAAGGTTATCAAATGCATTAGTTGAAATGGTGAGGACAAATGCAGCGGGATACTTTCGACTTTGAGGAAACGTTGAGAATATTAATATTCAAGGCAAGTTTATCTCACGTAATTTAAAGGAAGATCAGACTCGACATTCCGAAAACTTTTAACGTGAAAGAAGTTGAGAAGGTGATTAACCTCCACAAAGGTATTTAAATGTAGCGTTGAGACACATACTGCTGGGTGAAATTCAAGTTTTTTTTATGTAGGGCAATTTATTCAAGGTTCAGATACGTTATATATTAAAAATAAAAATTGAGAGAAAAACTGAAGAGTTTATTTATATCAAATTAAAAATATAAATCTCCTGACGATAGTTTTAAGTTGCCTTTTGTTTCTAAATCATTAAGCAAGTTTTTTTTTTCTCTTTTTCTCAGAAATACATGCTTTCAAATTAACATCATGTATATCGAAATAATCTATAGATGAAACAACCTGGAGTAAAATCGGATTGCTTTTTTTACTTTAAACTTTAAAAAAATGAAGTTTCGCTTACAACATTATGCATACTGAATGCATATCTAGCTGAATTGTAAAATATTGTGAATCAATATGAAAAGATCAACTTGACTGTTTGCAGAACCAGCACAAACCATAGCGGGGCTTGTGCAAAGTTAACTTCAGGGGTCTTGCAATAAATCTTGTGCAATATAAAGTAACTATTTTTTTTCATTTTGTCATTTATTACATTGTACAGATTTGTATAGCAATGAAAATGATAAATAATTAAATTATTTTTTAATGAAAGGAGCATATTCACGCAAAAAAGTTAATAAATTAAATAATGAAAAAAATGCTTCATATACTTATAAAATACAATTAGACTTATTAGATGAAGTTATTACGTTAAATTATAAATGTTTTATTGTTTCATTTTCTGACATATATTATAGAGTATTCGTTGATAATATCATCTTAATTTAGTTTTTAGGCAAATTCGGATATGAGAAATAAAATGGGTAAGGAAGTAAACCAATCTTAACAACTGCTAGAGATCTCAAGTAATTTTTTTTACAGTAGTATCTCGGTAATTCGACAGAAACCGGACCAGAGCAAGGCCGGATTATTAGAAATCCCTAAAAGTAAAGTATTGAAACAGTAAAAACTATACATTGTATAAAATTTAATACAGTACAAGTAAATAACGTACCGAACACACGATGTGATTATTTTTTAACGACGTACTAAGAAATAACACTGGCGACGGACCTCGCAATTTTGAGCCTCATTCAAGTGACGAGGACATCTGAACTGGTACTCCCCTCTCCATATTCCTGCACCACGCTTTCAGGAGGACTTTAGATCTCGACCAGATTTAACATGCATAATCCTCGCTACACGGCGGGTATTTAGAGGAATCGAGACTCGAACTAATGACTCATCGAAAACAACGCCAACTGCGAGTCTTCGACCATGACCATTAGGCAACCGCGATTACACCAAACACACGAAATAACTAAAACTACAAATAAAATGTACTGTTTTGTATGGATAGTCTACATTATTCCATTAAAGTAGAAAGCATAAAATAATTTTCTATGACTTGTCAGCCCCTGTAAAGAACGCCGGGTTACTGACAAGTCTTGAAAAATGTTCAGCCTGATTATAGTGGGAGTATTGTATTTTGAATCTTGAGAAAGATTTCTTTGCACACTTGACAGTTATTGGTAAGGTTAATCTAATTCCCTGAACAATAACCAAAATTGGATACAATATAAATAAATATTGTAATTTTCTGATTCTGGAAGTCAAGACTCGACGACAAATGTTGATTTCAATAAATAAATCCTTACAATAAATATCGTCTCGCAAGGTCACAATGTATATTTGGATAAAACTAAAAAGCAAAAACGAAAAGGTTATGGAACCATTTTAATTTCGCAAAATCACTCAAGGGGCCTTCAGAAACTCGGGGCCTTTTGCATTCAAACCTTTTCAAACACCCTCGGCCTAGCCTTGACTATTTGTATTTACATCTTCAGATAACAGAATTTTTTTGAGATTTTTCTACAAAACAGTTAATATGGCAATCGATATAACGTTCAAAATAATGTTTTTTCTTTTTATGCTGCTTAAACAAAAGCGATTAGCATGCCTTTTAACTATTAGGGATCGACACACTGTGGCTCTTTGCATAGGCATATGTTTTTCTTCAGACTTATCCCTCTAATATAATATATTTGAAGCGTTCTTGGTGCAATGAGCAAGCAATTTTGGTTGAATTGGATTTAAGCACATGTACTAAAATAATTTTAGTCTAAAATAAAATTTAGAATAATGATTTACTGAATATATACCGACAATCATTTTCAAAATTCTGGTTCTTGTTGGAAAAAAGGGAAGGGTCCTTGGGGAGTATTTATATGTAGATCGTCCAATAAGAGCCGAGCTAGTTGGCGCTATCACACTTTACGCCAACTTTGTGACTCATTCAGGACTGTGAAGGAGTAGAATAGAATCGTACTGTAACTGATGTAACTGTAAGAAAATGTATTCCTCTGAACAGAAGTGTAAATATCTTATATAAATATTTTGTAGAGATAATTGTACGTGAAAATTATTTTGAGAGGAGGCAATAATTCAAATGAATGATGAGTCGTTAAAATCAACCAATATCAATGAACTTTAACCTATTAGACAAGGATATAGCCACGACATTCTGGTGCAATTGGCCTGCAACTGGAACTAAATGATAATTTTGACAAACCGTTTGTTAAGTTTAGAAACTGTTTGAACAGATCAAATGATGTTTCCGCATTAAGAAAACTATATTGATAAATATCTGATCAAACAAGAAATCTCGAGTAACACAAAATTAATTTGGATTCATAAGGTTGCTCTTTTGTATTATCTATTTTGCTTGTGTGTGTGTATAAATGTATATCAAACGATCTTGTGTTTTGCAACTACACAGGGAACTAAATAATAAAAGGGAATCAAATGTAACCGAATTGTTAAATTACAGCAAATTGCAATGGAAGTATGCTAAAAATCTCTAAATGTAATTTTGGCTAATTCCTAAAATATAAAACTTAATGGAAATATATAAGTAAGTAAAATTCCCTCAAATATTTCCTTTCCAAAGACAAAGCTTCTTTCAAGGCGCAAGTTAAATACCTTAACTGAAGATTGCTCTGCATTTTGTGCCGAAAAACATACATCCAAAGATTGTAATTTAGAGTTACACTTTTAACTCTTTTTTTGCCTTAAAACTCAATACATGCCTAAATATACACAAGAAAAGTGGCTGTTAAATAATGAAACTAACACTGCTACAGAAGTACACATGCGCCAAATGCCAGGGACAGACAGTTGCTTAGCGTGAAACCTTATCTTTCAAATGCAGTGCCTCTCGATTATGTAAACTAAACCGTATATCCTTACCCTTCTTTCGCATTAGAGTTATTTTTTTTGTTTCGCAGGGAAAATGACAAGTCTGACAACAGAGCAACGAATTGTTGTGAAATTTCACATGAAACTTGGAAAAACTGTTACTGAAACTTATAATTTATTGAAAGAAGTGTATGGCAATAAATTTCTACTGCGTGCATGTATTTTTGAGTTGTTTAAACGTTTTCAAGCTGGCCGAGAAGACGTTGAAAGTGATTCATTCCCGGATTGCCCTTCCACGTCAAAAACGGATGATAATATCGCCAAAATCAGTAAATTGGCTCGATCTGACCGTCGGTTAAATATTCGTGTGATTTCCAAGACTGTACGAATTGAGAAAGAATATGCTCGGCAAATTTTTCCTCCAAGACAACGCACCAGCTCATTCTCCATTGTCTGTCAAGAGGTTTCTAGCCAAATATAGCATTCCAGTGTTAGACCATTCACCTTATTCGCCTGATTTTGCAACTTCTATCTGTTTCCTAAGGTGAAATCTGTATTGAAAGAAACAAGATTTGAGCCCGTTGAAGCTGTGAAAGAGAAAGCGGCACGCGTCCTAAAGGAGCTCACAGAAGGAGACATCCAGCACTGTTTCGAACAATGGAAGATTCACATGGAGCGTTATATAGATAGAGGAGGGGTGTATTTTGTATGTGGTAATAAGCAAATATATATGAAATGAAAATAGATTGTTTTGCAGCATCATTCTCGTTACTTAATAGCCTCGTATGTACCTGTACTCAGCATCTTGACCAGGAAGATCTATAATAGTGGTACTTAAAAATCTATGTCAATTGTATAGGAAATTGAGTTGGTTATATATTCAACTAATAAGGTTCATAGCTTTTATATGCAAAGACAACTAATGTCAATTTTCTGTGAAAAGGAGATAAATTACGTATTCGACTAATAAGTGCGTAACGTATATATGCAAGAACAACTAAAGTCAATTTTAATTATTAGTGAAAACATGATATTCCAGAAATAAAGTATTTTCAGTATGATTGTTTCTGAAATTATTTCACGGAGCTTGGAAGTCTAATTCCTAGCATTATGATGTTTTGACATTGGTTGTTCCTTGTATTAAGCCACTGAAATAAATAAAAAAAAATCGTTGATATTCTTCAGTTTTTAAAGGAATAACTAAAACTTTATTTAAATAATATAAAAATATTAATTTATTAATGACAGTCTGGAATACGACCACTACCTGGCCGTGCCCTCCCCCTTCACCCGCATGCACACACATATATGTATAAATGACTGACATCGTTATTATCCTGTTTCTTTGATAACTTGGTTCCTCTCACACAAAAGTCTGCCAATCCCTATTTATACCAAAAGATATAAGGATATCGGCTTGTTTTCATCTACAAAGATCCATAAAACTTTTTAGTTAAAATAACAAAGCAAAAAAAAAAAAAACGTGTTCCTTTATCTATTCTAGATTGTCATTGAGACACATTTGAACGTTATTTTTTAATGAGAGTTAAAATTTATGATGTTATTGTGAAGCTTTATAATTATAGTTACAGCGGAAACTTTTTTAAAAAAAACACAGGCCGGTTAAATGCTTACGTAAGCACAACAGTGTGTCTCTGAAGGGAGATGACATCACGTGAGAAAAAACAAATCTAACTGAACGGAAGTCACAACACCTGCTGGTTTAACATCCGATTTAAAGGTACGCAGGAGAGGACGACCGGAGAGCCGAAAGGTGGAGCGACTACAGAAAAATAAAAATAAAATATGCGGTCTTAAAAAATCCATTAATTAAGAAGTTTTTAATTATATATATGTAATGATAAATTAAATTTATCATCTTTCTTCCTTTCTTCTTTTTTTTTTTCAATTATCCTAACCACCAAACTTTTTCATTCCCTTTTAAATATATTGATTTTCTTCACGGAATTGTGTGATTTAGTAATATCGCGAGTCGCTTTTAATTGCTGAATTAACAAAATTATTTCGGGTAACCTTCTTTTAAAAATCTACCCGTTTAAAATTATTCCCCATGGAGAGCTGATTCTGACAGGATGTAAGATTTCTCGAATCCAAATTGGTGTTATCTGAAGTGAAAAACCATTGCAAGTGATTACAATGCTTTACATATAGACGCTTAGTTTTACTCTAATGTAATTTGCCTTATAAATAGGAAAGTTGCCCTTTGTTATTTTCGAAGATGTTTTAATTTGTTTTGTAAAAGCTATCAATATAATGAAAATTATTATACAGCTTACATAAGTATATTTAATTAGCATTAATTTTATAGTTGAAAATTTGTCTGCTTATATTTATGTATCGCGTTAAAATTAAACTAGCTGCATACGTAAATTTTATTTCTATTGAATGAACATATTGTTTCGACATGTCGTGGGCTTGAATACTAATACCATTAATGTCTTGCCGTGTAACGGGGATGAGGCACATTACATCTGTTGAGATCCCATGTCTTCCCATTGGTGTGATGTGGAAGTTTTGACAGTAAGGTACCATCTCAGGTGTCGTTCTCGTCATTTGACCGAGGTTCAAATTTACGAGGTCCGAAGCAGATTTAAAAATATTTTGCCTCGGGTTGCTTCTTAATGCGATGTTGATAAACAATCATTCAAAACATTTTCAAGCGATAATTTTGGAAGAAATTATTCACTAGACTCATATTAGTGTGAGATAAATTTACAAGTTTATCATAAACGCAAATAAATTTACGAGTTTGGATGTCAGAAAATTTTTATTATTCTATCAAGTAAAATTAAATAATGGAGTTTGTTAAAATCAGAGATTTGGAGACAACACCTAGCATAGTATTATTTTCATGCACAATTCCCAGAAAATATTTTTATAAATTATTTTTTTCTGGCCATATTAGTAAATATGGGTAATATAGCGAGGTTGTCTGACATACATATAGTCTATCGGAAAGCAGGATTAGAGAAAATGAATCTAATATGTTCCACGGTAGTAGATGCTGCACAAAACCAAAATTGCAATAACAGAGAACTGAGTAATTATATAAGTATATAAGATTGACTGTTTCATTAGCGTAGCACCTAAAAGCTACGCAATGGCTATTGGCGACGGACCTCGTAATTCTCATCCTTAGTCAAGTGACTTGGACGACACCTGAGCTGGTATTCTATTCTCCATTCTTCAACATTACGCTAATGGGAGGACTGGAGCGGCGACAGGTTTAACATAATGCAAACTCACTAAAGGATGTTTTTTGACGGAATTAGGACACCTGCCCATGACTGCACGAAAGTAACGCCGTGATCATTCTGCTACCAAGACCAGTAATTATGTAAGGAAATAGTGAATAAAGGGAAAATATTTTCAACAAATTAAACTACATTTAGTTTGTCCAAGACATACAAGTACAATCAAGCTAAATTTTGCAGTGCTTACTATTTCGTAATTACATAGACATTTCTACGTGATTCGTATTTTTGGAAAGATTGCCAAAAAGCTGAATCAAAAATTTTTTTATTCCAACTCCGGATCCGAATCTAGGGTCGGCCAATGTCAGGGGCATTTGTAATGCCCTCGCTTCGCTACTAAGGATCTGAGCCATCGAAACTTAATAAATGTTTATTCAAGAAAGAATCAATTTAGAAAAATAAAACTAGTTTGATTCTATATTATTGAATGACAACTATTATTATGAATATGGATAGGTTATAAAGTCATGACCTCAACCCAAGATTATAACTGAAAATTCTTCTTATCTCAATAACAATAAAATTGGATCTGAGTCAGGAATAATACTTATAACCTGGGTCTAAGTCAAAAATCGGCTTTCTGACGATCATGTAACTTTCCTGCACTAATATTGTGTGCACTACTATATTACTAACCTTCAATCTTCTCTCAGCACCTTAACACATCCAATCTCTCTATCTCATCATTTCCTATTTGATACACTTCTACGTATATAGCAATACTGATTTACATAAGACAAAGTTTATACTCTAGGCGAGATTCTCAAATCAAATAAAGACATAAAGAAGCACAGAAGGTTTACTGAAGGGGGAAAGAACGAGAATCTATTACAGTACATAAATATATCAAACCAATTACTGTTTTGTTTTCTCTTTCGTTTCAGGTCAAATCATGAAATGTGAAAGATCTCTACAGTTAAAAACTGTCTACATCTGCTTTTTGGAATCAAATAAATCGATTTACTTGCTTAAAAAATTAATTTTCATTCTTTCAAATGCCTCAAAGGAATCAAAATATTTTTGTGAAGGATTTTGCTATACAATTTAAATTTAAAATTGAGCAAACTTATGTTTAGTTATAACGTGAAAAAAAAAAAAAAAAAACCCCGATGAATAAAAAAGATCTGCAGTGGCTCTCGTCAACAACAATGTCAAAAGTTAAAAGGCCTTATTCAACCAGCTCGATGAGATATCTTTTCGGCCTGATTGGTAGGACCGTCAACTTCGGACCGCTTGGTCCAGGGTTCGAAGCAACGCTGCCGTTTCAAAGTCATCAACTCTGTCCCCCTCCTCGGGGTCGGAAAACCACTCGCGGCCGAAGATCTATTCAATGTTGTTATGGTAATGCAAAACTCTCAGTAATGTTTTATATAATCCATTGAATTCAACTGCAATGGTTATTCTTTAAATTGACTATAATTTTTGATCCTAATATGTGTAAAATGTAGTGTCTCCAAACATTATCCATTTATTATGCTAAAATCTTATTCAAAGACTTGGCCAGAAAATACTGGATTTTATTTTTTAATAATAAAAAAAGCGAATGTAACTGCATATTAGTTGTGCAATCACTATATTGATTACTATTATAAAATAAAATGCATAATTTAATTTTTGATTACACTACTTCTTCTATAATCCAACCTGCCAGTAAACCGGCCTTTTTAATTCAACTATCAGGCCATAGAAAATTATTTTATGCCTTCTACTTCAACGAAATAATACAAGAATTCAATAAAAAAAAAAAAAATTCTGGGTTTTTATTATTTGGTACGTATGACATTTTATTTGAGTGTACTATTTTAAATTTTATTCAATAAAACATAATTTTTTCTGTTTAATTATATTATTATTAGTGGTTTTTTAAGTAATTAGCTGTTTTTTCGGCAATCCAGCAGTGCTTTTGTCCTATATCTGCGTGATTACCGAAAGAAATATTGTAATACGAGTACTCGTATAGTTTAAATTTTAAGTGATTTTTTTTAAAACATCAGTTCCATGAAAATAAGTTATATTAAGTTTATTTCCTGTTTCAAAATTAATCATTTATAAATTAACTATATCTTTGTTAAGGTAATCACTTGCAATAAAACAGCAAACGTGTAAACTATGTTTAGAATTAGGAATATTAGACTATGATACAAAATATAAATAAAAACAAAATATAACAAGTATTATAATAGTCAGAAAAACTTGTAGTGATCAAAAGTACTTTATTTTTCTGTAATTATCATCTTGAAGCATCGGTGATTAGGTTTACAGTTCGCAATATTTCTAACGAATCTATAGAAATCATTTCTGAAAGAATCAGTGTAGTTTCTTTTATAGAAAGTGTATAATTTTGAAAATTGTGGGAAGAGAGAGAGAAGGGACTGGAATGCATAAATATTAACAGATCTACATAATCATTTTTTGAAATATATCTGCTTAGTAAAAATTAAAAAATATAATGTATACTTTTATAATTACATTTACGACAGATATATAAGACTTATTGCTACAATATAATATCTATTTACAAAAAATGCTTAAGTTTATTTAAAAGTTCCAATGACGTTGGTTTTAAAAGATGGAATTTTATTTTCATTTTATTTATTTATTCTTGTTGCCAGTGTTAATTTATTTGTTTTTCATTCTCCTTCATGCACTAATGCTCTCAAAGAAAAAATTAGAGTTGATCGAAACAATGTTTTCGTGTTTTATTTGTTTCATACGAAAACAAAGAATATTACTGAGCTGTAGAGGTATCACATGATTTTCGCCTATGCTAAAACAGCCTAATCTAAAACGCCTAAAACTATCACATGCTAAAACCGCATAAAATTCATGGTCACGAACTCGCAGCCGCGGTTTTTGTCGAGTCGTGGATTTGAGCCTTGAAACTACTAAAGATTCGCAATGTAGCCGGGGCTGATGCACGTTAAATCTGTCAAGGCTTAAAGTTCTCCCGTTGGCTTGGTGTGGAAAGAGAGGGAGGTGTCATCTCATCCTCGTCACTTGACTGGGGTTAAAAATTACGAGGTCCGTCACCCTCACGTTGCTTCCAGTGCGACGTTAATTAATCAAATCACATGATTTCCACACAATAAACCAAAGCGTTACTATATAATTGAAATATGAATATAAAATTTATTGAAACAATAAGTTCCAGCCAAACATTGTAATTCAATTTAAGAAACAACGTATTTAAATAATTATTATTCCTAAGGTTCTAATGTTTAATTTTTATGAGATGCATAATTCAGTTATGATTCGTGGTTTGTTATAGTCCTTTTAGACTTTAATTTCACACTTGTAAGACCCATAAAAGATCATTGAATCCTTTAGAAACATGAATCACAATTTCGGGAAGAAAGGGTGCTTTCTCCCTCTTTATGGTTGCTCTCCATCTGTCCTGGTGAAACAGTTAAATAAGAAGTGCTCCAAGATTTTGACACATAATTCGATCATCCACAACACTCGACACATACAAGGCTACATTAATACTGACGTGTAACACTCGTGAGTCACACACACAAACACCTACATTCCTGAACACGAATAACTTAAATGACTGAAACACCACTTCATCTTCCTCCAAGTATGTAATTGTTAACTTAAGCTGTTTGTTTAAATAAATTAATGGGTGCACCAAATGAGAGTCCTTTCATTTTAGTGTTGTTCTAAATCTTAATTATTTTTCTCTTATGATCGGAGAGCCTCTTCTCTCCACTATACGATCACTCCATTCGGTTTAGTAGTTTTATTATAATGTGTTAATATCAAAATTATAAGTTTCGAATAAGCATCAAATCCGGAAGAGAGGTTCTGTATCGCTTGGTAAAATAATAATAATAAATAAATTAAATTTATTTAAATTAAAATGAAAAATAACTCTTTTGTTAGATCCAAATATTTAATTCAATGCCTTATAATGATTAGATTAAACTTTCACAGCTTATACTTTAAGAAACAGTAACTTGCATTTTGTTGTAGTTTCTTAAAGGATAAATTAAGAAGGTTTTATTTACTGAATTTACTTAAGTTCAATATTAATTTAATTCATTCTCCCTTCTATCCTTTCACTTCTCATAGAATTAAAACTTATTTTTATAAACTTCATTTCAATAATACAGAGTTCCCTCAGAAGTAAACAGACTCACGTAATTGAAGGGAAAAAAAATCAATCCTAATAAAAAAAAATTATAAACACATAAAAAAACACTCCCAAATCGGATAGTTTATTCTTCGTTAGTTAGTGAGCCTCTGTGAATCATACATTTTTTTCCCATTGTCCACCATTTGTCACAATTTACATGTTAGCCTAATTTCATTTTAGAAAGAAACTGTAAATGTTTGCCAAAAATAAGCATCCATAGTTAAGAGTACGTCTTTTAGCGGGAGGAGTAATTATCCTGGAGTCATCTGTCGTAGACAACCCGAAATATGTCAATAATTGAATGATTGATTGGTTTTACTAACGTCGCACTAGATACGAAAGCTATTGGTGATGGACCTCGTAATTTCGAACCTCGGTCAAATGACGAGGACGACACCTGAGCTAGCACCTCCCTCTCCTAACTTTCACGGCGCACCAACGGGAGGACTTTGAGCCTCAACGAGAGACAGATTTAACGCGCATCACCCCAGCTACACGTCAGTCCTTAGTGGCAACAAGGCTCCAACCCTCGACTCAAGGAAAACTGCCGGCCTCCAGTCCGTGACCGTAACCACTAGGATACCACAGCCACGAAATACGTTAATAATTAACAAAAATTAAATTGAAATTTTAAAAAATTGATTAATAGTGATACAAAACTGCTTTCTGGCTATGATGTCCTGTATAGAGAATATTTAGAAATATGTTTATATTTAGAACTATATCCTAAATTTCTGAACTATTCAATTCTGTTTGAAACAATTAATTTTTTCCTGTAAAAAATGTATTCGAATATTTTGTTTTCTATACTTCAGCATTGAAAATTAAATATCTTTTTTGTGTAAAGGTGAAAAACTGCGTGTTTCTTAAAAATTTCACTACTCTAAGAATGCTATCTAATAAAAGACTATAGATGTTGTATCCAGTGTAATTAATATTATTATTGCACATTTCTTCGACCTGAAAATGAGATCAAGGTTTGGAATCTATTCTTTAACATTAGCCGAATCAAGCCTTCAAGGTTTGCTCTATAAAAGCGTTTTCACGCCTATTGGAAGGATTTTTTCGAACATATAGTCTTATATGTTTAAATTTATTGGTTAATTCTTTTCATAATAAATATTATTTTTTATGTTTTGAGTCTCTAACATTTTGTATTCAATTCCATTTGATGCTTATTTAAATATCATTCTAGTTTACTGCTTGATTCAATATTCTATAAGAGTTGCTTCTCTTCATTTCTTTCACTTTTCATTTTCTGAAAATTATATATAATTTTTATTTATTAAGATTAATTTTTGATTAATGTTCAGCTTGAAGAAACATTTTACAATTAGTTGCACGTTCATTAAAAATATCAGTGTTTGTTGTTGTATAAACTACATTTTTAAGACATTTAGGTTTTTTTTTAAATTATTTAAGGGCTCAAAGAAATTCTTCAATTAATAAATATCTGATATCTCACTCATTGTGTTTAAATTTGCATCAAGTTTGCTATTTTATTAATTAAATTAACAGATAAACAGATAATTATTTTCCCAGAGTCAAATTTTCATTTCGTTTAAAATTAGTTGAAATGTTTTTTTTTTTTTAAAAAAATTGGTCTTCCTTAAAAGAAATTATAATTCTATTTGGATTGTTTGTTACATGTTTCAATTCACCCGTACGAAGAACGGGTATGCCAGCTCTTACAGTTATATAAATAAACATGATATAGAATTGACTTAATAAAAATGTGTGGTATTTTGAAAAAAACCTAAGAGAATTAGGTTTGTGACACTAAACTAACAGATTTTTATCATTATTCATCATTAAATTATTTTTGATCATATCAGAGAATTGTCTAACATATTATTCAAACGATATTTTCATGAATTCAGGAATTTGGAATTGAAGTTTTATTGTTATTGTAATTGAAAAGTTTCAGAACTTAAACTTTTCCATCGTTCACTTAAGGTAATTATATGAAACAATTTTGTGAAAACAATTTTTCAAGTAGGTTATTTTCTCAGAAGTACTTCTGTAAAATCATTTACCAAGTAACTTTTTTAATTGCAGCTTGTCTGCATAAAATTATTCACCTGAGTATTAAACCTAAATTATGACTTATGTAATCAATGTGTCCACCAAAGGTCATTAAAATGTTTAAATGTTGCTAAATGTTAAATGTTAAATTCCCATTAAGAAGTGTTTATGCATAATTTATAGCTATTTCTCTGAGAATATTTGTGTATAATTTAAGAATTAAATCACTTGTTTTTAAAGCACACGTGTTCTATCAATATGCAGTTTGTTTAAAATATTCAAGAAACTCTAAATTTCATTTCGTTACTAAGACATATATTTTGTTGAATTACAATGCAAACAACTTAAAAGGTTTCATTTACACACACACACACACACAGCTAAAATAAATTCCAAAACTACTTACTACTTACATTGTAGATAAGATAAATCTTAAAGCATTTCGTGTTAACTATGCAGTCTTATTTTGATAAGCCTGTTTTTCATCATTTATATTTTTTGTGTGAGTAAACATTGTATAAAAAAGTAGAAAACCGTAAAAAATCAGCTCAAAGTTTTGAATATCATATCATTGTACCATCAGATACGCTAATAAAAATATATATTGACCTTAGATTTTCATGGACAATCATTTAAAAAATTACAACCCTGATAACATAAAACTACACTAAATATACTCATTTTTCATCTAATCTCTGAACTTTTTTTTTATTTTTTATACCAATTCATTTTTATTTATCAATCATAGGACATTTTTTTTTGTACAATTTAATAAAAGCAAGGAAAAGTGAAATCGCTGTACGATGAAAAAAAAGTTAGAACAAATTTGACAGCTTGAAAAAGAAATGAAAAAGAAAATGTACATTTTATTGAATTATTTAAGCTTTGAGTAAAATTTCCAAGTATATATGAGCCGCTCAGAAGCCAATGCGGTTAAGTCCATTTTTTGATATTTTCTGATTTTTGGAAATTTTGATGAAATAAATAATAATCTTCTTAGTTATTAAAGGATTTACTCGTTGGTTACTTTTTTCTAGGTTAGACAGCCCTTTTTTTAATAGCTTCTGAATATATTGTATAATAATTTCAGAAGCCATTGTAAGTAAGTCCACCTTTTATCCATTTTTTTTTACATAAACTTTGAAATAAAAATTAAATTATTCTTCTTCCTTCGATATTTGTTGGTAACACTGAAAAACAAGAAATTCATAGTAACTGTAACCGTTAATAATTTCTTATCTTTTTCAGCTGCCAAAAGGTATAAGTCCTAAAATTTTTAAGTTACTGTCATTATTTCAATAAATACTTACATTTTTATTTACACATCCTGTACATATCTTGTTTTTTTGAACAGTTTACACCTCGAAAAAAGACTTTATACACTTTTCTAATTAAATTAATAAACCAAGAATTTTAAAAACTAAAGTATCGAAAAACATTAATTTTCTCAATTTTTGTGTTTTGGACTTAACCGCATTGGCTTCTGAGCGACTCATATGTTATATCAATACATAGATAAATGAGGTATAATCGATTAAAACTTGATGTTTAAGAAATCTTCAAGGAGGGTTATGCATATATATATATATATATATATATATATATATATATATAACACATCAATCAATAACTCCCGAGACTAACCCAGAGATGGGACTCGTAGTAAACCAGTAACCAGGTCTTTCTAGAGTACTAACCTTTGATTGAAACGTGTCAAAAGTTTAAGTCGATCGGACCAGAAACAGCTGAGTTATCGAGGTTGGAGTAAAGTCGTTTTGTAGTTTGTTTAAAAAATGGAAAAAACCGAGTTTCGTGTTCTGATAAAACATTGTTTTTTAATGGGTAAAAACACCGTGCAAGCGAAACAATGGATTGAAAAATGTTACTCGGACTCTTGTCCATCAAAAGCAACGATTTGTCGGTGGTTTGCCGAGTTTAAACGTGGTCGTACCGACACAAATGACGCGGAACGCTCGGGTAGACCTGTGGAAGCCGTTACACCGGAAAATGTGAGTGAAGTGACAAAAATTATAATGAAAGATCGTAAAGTGAAGCTCCGTGAGATTGCTGAGAT